>PVJH01012819.1:0-62779 GCA_004026705.1 Nesogale talazaci | reverse complement strand
GGGGGGGGGGGGAGGCCTGGAAGGGAGTCTAGATGCGAACCCTGGACCTGCTGATGGACGTTGTGACTGTGTCCACCTCTTGGTCTGCTGGTCCCGCCTCTGCCACCGATGCCCAGGTGCCTGCCTGGGTCAGCTCTACGTCTCTGGTGTGCGTGACTCAGCAGGGACACGGGTGGGGGAGCCTGGTTCAGCTTTGATCACCCCTGAGGACTGAGACGTGCCAAGCCCCAGCTGCACCCCTCCCCTGGCCGGCGGAGGGGCTACCGCCGCATGACCAGATGAAAGCAAAGATGATTTGCTCTGACCTTGGAGCAGGGCGTTGGTTCTCAGCCCCGTGGGACTGGACCATCTGCTGGTCCTCAGGTGGCCCTGCCACCCGCCCTCAGCTGGACAGGAATCAGGTTGCCCGTTTGGGGCCTAGAAAGGCTGGGGTTACTTTTTGGGGGTGGGGGGCATCACTGTCCTCTGGTCCAGGAGCCTTGCTCCTGGAGAGCTGCTGCTGCATTTGAACCACCAAGCCAGTGGGCCGCAGTACCGCACTCAACCACTACGCCACCGGGGCTCAGCCCCCGGGGTTCCTTCTTTTTAACTTGTGTCCTTTTGCTAGACCGGCCCTCTGTAAGGCAGGCCTAGGTCAGCCAGGTCGATGTGGGGTGAGTGCATCATTTCCGCCCCATCACGAGTGGCTGACGCTCTGGACACTCAGAGAAATTAATTCTGGGCTCTCATGATTTTTATTTCTCCATGATGGCATGGGTGGCATTTCTCTCTCTGCTCCCCGCTCTCCCCCGCTCTCAGAGCCTTTGTCTCCATCTGAGTCAGCATGACATGGTTTGAAAATTGCCTGTTTGCCTTTTAATGATGATTAATGTCCATTGCCACGTTTCAAATTTAGGATCTCTCCAAGAGTCTCCGAGACCGTTACCAAGAGCAACCTGCTATAAGGGGCCCATCACAGACTCTGCTTGTCTAGCCCGGGCTGGACTCCTCCCTGAACTTCCCCATCTCTCTGCCAGCTCCTCCTGGGTTCTCCTTGGGTGTCAGGCCCAAGGAGCTTAAGCCGAGTGGGCAGGAGGCGTCCCCATCTGGTCCGCTGAACTTACCCTCTCGGCCATATTTCTAAGTGCCTCGGCAGAGGACGGCTGGAAGGGTCACTCCTTGGCCCCCTCCCCTGCTCCCCTCCAATCAGGAAGGCCAACGAGGAGTTTAATGTCCTCAGCAGCAGGTGCCTGTCATCTGTCTGAAGACCGTTGCCAACATCTGGTGCAATTGCCTCGGCAAACGCAGTAACAAGGCGGCCCGCAGTTCAATCGCAGAGCGAGCACTGCCACTTTAATGATAACGAGCCGTTGGCCTCCCCTCCGAGATGAATCCATCTCACAGATGTTTGTCTCGTTTTGGCAATCGCATCGCACTGTAGCTTTGGTGATTATGCTCAACTAGAGACTATTACAATAAAGGAAGTTTGAACTGGTTCCATTTTTACATCCCACCCCCTTCACTCTCCCCTGTGCGGAGGTATAATTTATATCAATGGCTGTAATATTGGTTCCATTACGGAGGCCTCTTTACTTTTCATGATGCCGGTGGAGCTGCGGCGGGCAGCCTGGCTCCCGCCACAGGTGAATGCACGTCCGCTCCAGCCACGCTTTTAATGGGCTCACTCAGTGGCCCCGTGGCAGCCCTTCTCGCCACACGTGTTGACACTAAGAGGTCATGGCAGGGCCGGGGCTCAGCCACTCCCACCGCAGTCCTTGTGGCTCCGGGGTCTCTGTAGGGAATGAGCACATGTCACGTGGGAGACTTGGCACATGGACAGGACGGTGAGCCGATGGGAAGGAGGGGCTCCCCTGAAAACAGCAGGAGGAGGACAGGCCCGGATGGATGTAGACCCTTGGGTGGTGTTGGCCTCCCTTTCCCTCTCTCCCTTTCCCCCCCCCTCCCCCTTACAGAACTCCCCTTATGAAAGCACAATGAACCGAGCCCACACCTCTGGAAGCCACCTGCCAAGCCACCGCAGTGTCATTCAGTGTTGGGGGCTTGATGATACACAGTGGTGTGATAGCATGTGCCGACTGGTAGGTGGATGTCATATGACAGCTCTGGATGTGAACATTGGAAACAGCTAGCAGCCCATTCAAACATCTCCAATAACAGCCGTCATTCACCGGGCCCCCGCCGTACACTAGACAACGCGCTGATGGCCTTCATTAAGACACGGCGATGTAATTCTGGATTACGCAGATACCTGTTGTTACAGATGAGGAAAATGAGGCCCAGCGACTTGGTGGGACATGCCCCCTGGCCCGGCGCGGCCAGCAGGCAGAGGAAGGTCTGGGACCCAGGCTCACAAGCCCATGCTCACCCCCTGGTCGTTGTCATTGCTGGACTTCCTGTCCGCCTGCATTGGTATCATGGAAAAATATGCCCGTCGGAGATGTGGCCCATGACACAGAATCAGGACAAGATAAATCACCCTGATCACTTGACATTTAAGTCTCTTTTTGTTTTAATTTGGACATTACTCTGACAAACACAAGGAAACGGAATTTTGGGCAGCCCCCCTCAGAGTGGATGAGTCAGCCCGAGTGCCATACTCTCATTGGTGGCAGGGCACCGTGCATGTCTGCCCGGGGCCCAGAAATAGACCTCAGTCTCTGTGCTGGTGACATATTGGGGACCCTAAGTGACTAGGCCCTGCAGAGAAGCCACACTCATCCCTGGCCTCTGTCAGGAACATGGAGCCTCAAGTCCAGCAGGTGACCAGAGACCCGAGGATGTGGGCCACCAGAGTTTGCTGTAGCTGGGCTTGTGCACGCTTCCAGAAAAGGAGCCTCCCTGGGGAATTTAAAGACCCGCAAATCCTCTGTGTTGACTTGGGCAACCTTTTCCTTCCCCGGGCTTTGGCTCTCCCTTCTGTAGAGGTGAGGCCAATGATCCTTCAGATCTGTTCCACAACTCGAGTTGGAGCTTATCGGCTGGGACCCACTTGTGATTTTCCCATGACTGGAGTGTCTGCTTCATGGCTGGCTACTGCTAGCCCCCTTCCAGAAATTGCCCCCCTCCCCCCGCCCCCGACCACCATTGGGTCAAGTTGAGCACCTTTTCCCATGTTGCGGCTAGCTAGTCTGTTGACTTGGCATCTTCTCTTCCTTAACTTTCCCCCTCGCTGCACTGGGGGCCATGCCAGCAGTCACATGTAGAATTTTGCATTCCCATCCAGTCTTCACCTGCAGGGGTTTCTTGGTCCCCTCTTGCCTACCCCCCCCCCCGCCCCCCGTACCAAATGAGCTCTCCCTTTATGAAGCCAGAGCCAAACCACCAAAACGCAGCAAAGACATGTGGTTCGGCTCTTCCCAGCTTTTCCTCTTGTGGTAGTTACAATATTATTAAAAATCCATTAAATTTTAATGTTCCCTATAAAATATGTGCTCTCGCGAAAGCAAGCACAGATAATTATTTCTGATGAATAAACCAAGAGGACAAGTATGTATGAAGTTCATGCTGCAGCATTCAATTTTTATTATATACATCTCCTGCAGGAGCAATCATTGTGATGTTCCAGCTGCTTGTGTCGAGGGCCAGTTCCCTTTGGAGAGCCTTCGAGGCAGCGTGGAGCCTGAACTAGCTGGGATGTTCTCTGGGCTCCTCGTGTCATGCAAAGAAAGCACCCTGGGTCATCGTTCCCTTCTTTCAAGTTCCTCAAAGCAGAGGACGGATGAACTACTGCATGAGTCAGTAGGAGAAAATACAGTTTCTCCAACGCACCATGGTATCCACAGAGGAGGAGGCAGACCGGAGGCATGCCGATATGCAATGCTCTTCTTCCTTCCACCCAGTGGTTTCCACCCGAGAGGGTCAGTCTGTCTTCTTCGCTGGGCATTTACTCCTGAAAGGGAGTGTTTTCATGGATTTTGAGGAACTGGGAAAAGGAATCTCCAAGGAGGGGCTCTCGGCCTGTAGGTTTCTCCCTCCCACCCCCTTGCTCTTGCGCCTGTGTATCCTTTCAAAATTCTTCTGTTCACTCCAGGAGTTCACAGGCGGAGAGAGCTGTCTCCTGGAGTCTGTGCGGTTGGTGTGAGGCTTGGGAACAAGGAAAGCGCAGAGTCGGCAGGGCCTCCACTCTCCTGACATCCTCCTGATAACATTGTGCACATCTGAGTTGGTAGCGCTTCTTCCCCAGGGTTCCCTCCTGGAATGGAAATGATGGAGGCCTTGGGCCAGTCAGATCCGTCTTTCCTCTTAGGCTGCCGTTGGCCATCAGTGCCCAGGACAGTGACCCGAGGAGAAGCAAGGCAGCATCCCCGGGCCTGCAAGTGGGGAACTTAGAACCATGAGGAGAAGCTCTGCCCTGTAGCCCCTCCCACAATCTTGTTGGGGCTCTGTCTAGAAACCGACACGGGATCGGCTCTGTCGGTTTTAGGAAGCCCACGTCTGGACCTTCAGCGGGCCCCCATGCCTGTGGGCAGCAGCAGCAGCATTTGCCATCAGCAGGGTCTGGCTCTGTGGGAGGTGGGAGCGCGGTTCTGGAAGCGCTTAGGAAAGGATTTGGAAATCATGGGCTCCTTCAGACCAGCTTCCCATCCAAGGTTCACAGAGTTGCATTATCCTGCGTCTTAATCCCACTCGAGCCCCCGGAGAGAGGCGCACACGTATTGTCGATGGGTTACAGAGAGCCATTCTAGAATATCCCCAAAGTGGGGTTTGGGAATCATCGGCCCCAATCAGTGGCGAAGGAAGTACCCTTCACCCAGAATTCGGTGGTCTGTATGGAAGGTACTTTTTTCCTTTTTGTTGGGGAAGGAAGGGTTAAATATAGAAATAAACAAAGAACTGAAAACACATTTCCTGTTTCATCACCCTGAGCCAACTCTGAGTGTGGTTTTGGTACCGCTTTCCAGAAGGCCTCTTTGCACCTACAGGAACATGTGGCCCCACTCACCTTTCTGTGCCTCGAATGCGGGGTTTCCTCAGAGCCCTGCTGGGGTAGGGGTTATGACGTGGGCTGTGATCCACAAGGTTTGACGTTAGAAACAGTAGCAGCCCCTCAGGATAAAGACAGGCCTTTCCCCGCCGGTAAACAGTGGCAGTCTCAGAAACGCACAGGGGCAGGTCTTCTACCCTATCCCAGAGGCTTGCTGTGGCATCAGCAATGGCAGCAATTGTTTGTGGGCCCTTTAAGGGGCCTAGCGGTATGGTGGGATATAAACTGGGCTGCTGACCACAAGGTTGGCGGTTCAAAACCACCAGCCGCTCGGCAGGAGAAAGATGACGCTTGCTTTCTGTGCCTGTGAAGATCTACAGCCTTGGAAATATCAAGGGCGGTCCCGCTCTGCTCTCTGGGGCCGCTCTGAGTCAGAAGGGTCTTGGCAGCCTGGGGTATCTGTTGTTTGGCAAGCTACCGTTTTGCACACGACCATAGGCCAGAGATCTCTTTCCGCGTTAGGAGAGCCCCACGCGGTCCTATGCAGTGGGCTGCACTGCTTTCTGGCATCGCCATCCCCAGTCGACCGGGTGGCAGGGAAGTTTGGCTTTTGGTGATGTCGTGAAGGGCTTATTCCAGCCTGTTGCTGCAAGCGTGAAGGTGATTGTCCCCATCTCAGTGGGTCTCCACGGCATCCACCCTGACTCCAGCCACCCGTTGTGTGCAGAGTGGAACAGTCCAGGGGTTTTCAGGGATGTGACCTCTCAGAAGTCCATCTCCAGGTCTGTCATCTGAGGAGCCTCCGGGGGGCGGGGTTCCAGGCCACTGACCTTTGAGCCTGGCAGGGAGGGACTGCCCCATGATCTGGTGCCCTAAAGTGCCGTGGCCCCTGCCTGCCACTGGATGCCTTCCTTTACAGCCGTGTGGAAAACCAGTCGCAGAACGAGTGCAGATCCCAGATTTTACACGAAAGTAATAGCACACTTCAGTTTGCTGTGTACCGCCCCTCGGAGGTCGCATTCATTTCCATTCCCACACGGAGAAGGTGCTCCTGAGTCTTGTTCTTCACGGTCCCCCTCTCACGTTTACCTTCCCTTGGAAACGTGGTCATTTTGAAACCCATTTAAATCTTGGAGACACTTGGGCGTTTGACACCGTTCTGTGGTGGCTCATGAGCTCTCATCATTTTCACCACGTGCCATCCGTGTGGAAGAGCTTCTCCGTGGGCTCCCAGGGGCGGGATGTTTTGGGTTCTATCACCTTGAGACGAAAGGGACGGCAGAAGAAGTGCTTCCAAGGGGGCTCTCTGAGTGGTGGTTTGTCAGTGGGGTTTGATCATTATTCCTTTAACTCCAGCCACATGCCAGTTTTGTTCTAGAAAGGATGTAACTGAACAAAAAGAGTGACTTTTCTCCCCCTTTGTATAATACACTTGGCAATTACCTGCTGCCTGGTGAGAGCTGGTGCCATTGTTATTTAAATTTTGCATGGCTCTTTTAAGATAAAGGTCCAGTTTGCTACCTGTTTATCTTTTCCCTCCAGCTCCAGCAGTGGGCTGCAGACTGCTGCTTTTGTGTGTGTCTTCCGGGGCCACCACTCTGCACTTAGTGGGCACCCCGCAGGCACTCTGGGACTCGTTTTCCAGCCACAAACTTCCAGCGTGGGAAGGTTTGGTAGAGGTCAGTGCTGCCCCTCATGGCCCAAGGGCATTTCGTCTGCCTTGCTTGGCTCCTTCCTAACACCCACAGCTGCCCAGAGCCAGTTACATCCTGGTGCCGAGGGGCACCCGCCAGCCCGCTGTGGGCCCCCCCTCAGATCTCTGCTGACAGAGTGGAGGAGAGGGCAGATCTTGGCTGGCAGGCCAGCTAGGATGCCACCCCGCACCGCCCGTTACTCTTGTAGCTGCACCTGATTCAAAATGAAGCACAACACAACTCCGGATTGCCCCAGCCAACCAACCCACTCACCCAGGCTCACGGCTCAGCAGTCAGTTCTGCCCCAGAGCCAACCTGTACGCTTTCCAAGGCTGTCCCTCTTCACGGGAACAGACAGCCTCGCCTTTCTCTGGAGGAACAACCGGTAGGCTTGAACCACTGACTTCGAGGTCAGCAGAATCTCCTGAGAAAGGGGGGGGGGGGACTTCACAGCACTGTCACTTGGGTAGAGTCTGCACTCTTCACTCTGGGAGTGAAGTGTGGCCTGGTAGAGACGTGGTTGGGGAAGGGATTTCCATTTCAACCCACAGGGAGCCCACTCCGCAAGGTAGAAGATCTTCTGGGTTGTGAACTTTATGGAATTGGAGCAGCCAGGTGGGTTTGAACTGCCAATCTTTTGAGTTAGCAGCTCAACTCTGAACTGTTAGGCCACCAGGGCAAGGGGGTTAGGAAACAGCAGATGCTCAGAAGCTGCCGAGAAAGCAAGCCAAGATGACTCTGTGCTTCCAAATTCTAAAGCCATGGCTTCCACAGCTTGCCCTGGGTCGATGTGCGCGTCCCTCAAAGACTCCAATTGAGAGAGAACTCGATTGAGAGAACTCAGGACTGGTATGAACAAGTATGTGTGTGGGGCCCTCACCTTAGGGAGAAACCAGCCCAGCTGGGGTAGAGGGTGGAGGGTGATCTGGGCTCCACCTCTCTGTAGCTGCTAAGCAAGCGGCTTCTTGTGTGGTTCTCACAGTTGAGTGAGGCAATGTAGGTAAGTCAGACCCAGAGGGAGCATTAAGGCAAGTTGAGATGTCATTAACAGTTTACCAATTACCAAGGTCAGTTCGTTCAATACGTCCATCCAATCCATACTGGACTTTATTTCACAATAATCCAGACAAGTAAACTTCTGGCTCTCTGCTGGCTTCACAAGGGCACTGTTCCCTTTGGGGGGGGGGGGCGGTGGTGCTGTTGGAGCCTGGTGGTGCAGAACGCTACACGGTTCTTCCAAACCTATCCGTCGCTTCCCCAACTGGCCGGGCATCAGGTTATTCTATGAGCCTTGAACCTCACAAATGCAGGAGGCAGCTCTGAGGGATGGAGCAGGGCCTGGGCAGTTTTTAAAAAATCATTATTTAAGTTCACTTGTGCAGCTGAGCATCGGCGCCCTCCCTGCCCCGTCTCTGAACTAGGAGGACTCCCTCCTGGAGGAACACACCGAGTTAGTAGAGGGTCAAAACTGTGGGCGCCCCTTGAGGGCTCTTTCGCTGCCAGGCGCCTTTTTGTCCCAGTTTACCATGAGCACTATTATGAGATCCCTTCTGCACATGGGCTCCTTGCCCAGGTAAAGGTCCCCACTGTCCTGGATAAAATCACTGGCCCCTCAAGATAGGTACCGTTACCACTCAAACGTGAGTCAGTCTGTGGGTCAGGCAGGAAGCTAGGCAATGAGTTGATCGAGAGTGGCCACCAGAGGAAGCTTCCAACCCAAGCACATGCTGAGGCAGTCCTTGCCCTGAGCTCCATCAAGGTCTTTCCCAGAGCATGTGGCTCTTCCTTAGAGCGGAGAGTGGATCCTTCTGGATCCGAGAGAGAGCCTCTGGTCCCCCAGGGCCAGACTCACACCAAACTCCCTGACGCGCGGTTGATTCCAACACACTGGGGAGCTAGAGGACAGGATGGAATCGCCCTTTGGGTTTCCAAGGCTGCCCGTCTTTACGCACTAGCTTCGTCTCTCTCCCACGGAGCTGGTGGGTTAGGAGTACTGACCACTGTGTCACCTACCACGTGCCCTCAGCTGGGTATTGCCCTCAAGATGGCACTCTGGCCATGCCAACCGTTTTGATCTCACAGCCACCACACAGGCAGTGTTGCTCTGAGATCGGGGGAAAGGAGCAGGCTGGCTGCAGTTAACGACGCATCTCCAACACCAGATTCCAGACTTTGGCCCCTGCCTGTAAGAAGAGACGCCGAGAGAGTGCTGGCTGCCAGGCCAGGAAAGCCATTTTCCTAGGGTCATCTCCATGCTCCTCAGCCAATGAATCTCGCCGCCGCTGTCCTTCCAGGCGTCACGTTTTTGGAACTTCCATCCACTCCGCCGGCATCCCGGGAGGCTGTGATGCTGTGATGGAGCGAGGACCATCTGTTAGGGACCAGCTAGCAAGGACGTCTGCCGTTCATTGGAGGTTGAAGAGACTAGATGGCCATCCAGGGCCTTCCTCACCCTGCCTGCCCCCTCCCGCCCCCCACGGAGTTTGGCTTCTGGCTGCAGGCTTGATAGCTAGTCGAGCTGCAGTGCTGTAAAAAAAAATAAAATAAAAAAAGCACAAAACACAACACAACTCCCTCCAGGTCCCTTGTATCCATCATGGAACATTTGCCAGAAGTGCCTACGTTCAGCCAAGCCGCGGGACGCCTGCCGTGTTCTCCGGAGCTGACCACAATGAACTTCTGAGTATGCACGTCCTTCTAGGCTGTTTCCTGGGCATGTGGCCTGCAGTGGTCCACCTATGGCGAGCGGAGACACTGTAGCCCGGCTGTCCTGGGCCCCCTCTCTTCTCAGCTGCGTGACCTTGGGCAGGTTCGCTGATCTGTAAAGTGTCCGCAGCCTAGAGTGGGCTCTGCAGGATTCGGGAGCCTTGGAGGAGATAAATGCCCGGCGTCGTCGGCAGTGAGCCTCACACAGAGTGGCCGCTCCCTCACAGCTACACGCACTGTTATTTCTCAGAGTGGGACCGCCTCCACGGTCCTCGGGACGAACATCTCCCCACAATAGCCCATTCATTAGGAATTCCATCGCCACCCGGAGAGCCTCACCTCCACGGTAGCGTGATGCACTTTTAATGGTAAACACCATCATTTTGCTGCACAGTCATTAGGCAAACAGTTCACATCAGTGATTATAATTAATTAGTATTGCTTTTAAATATTTCTTTCCCCCAGCGAACTCCGAGCTCTCCTCTTTCCTCTTCTCGCCTGGGTCTGCGTAATTGGTGTTGATCCTGCGTGCCTACGGGCTTGCGTTCCGTGGGCAGGATCGGTGGCCCCTGCTTTGCACCCTGGGAGGCTGGCACTCCGGGGCTCTTGCTGTGTTAAGAAGAAGCAGGACCACTGGCCAGGTGTTCATTCCTGCCCTCCAAAGGCACCGTCTCCTGGTACACCACCGAAGGCAAAGGCCTTATTTTGCAGTCGATTTTTTATTTAAAAACAAAACAAAACAAAAAAACGATTCCTGCCCTCTAGCCCCTTGAATGCTCAGGTGAAAGACCCCCGGGCTGCACTCCACAGCTTCCGTCTGTCTGTCCTGTCTTCGGGACTGACGGCCTCTGATCCCAGCATGTCTGGACTGTGGCCCACTCTCTCACCCAAGAGAGGCCGCCCTGTGCTGGGGGCAGGTGGAGGAGGCAGGCCTTGGCAGTGGTTGGACGGAGGGGTCATACTACAGAACAGAAGAGGGTTCCTATCTTCTGGCTACACAGGTGGGGGGCTTTAACTATTTACAGGGTTCAGATTGCCGGTGCTGCCCATCTCCTCTCTCGTCCTGAATTTAGCTCTGGTCACAACCATGCATGTGACCTAGGTGTGATTATTCTGGGCCAGTTGGGGGGGGGTGTCCCCCATATGAACCAGTTTCAGTGGCTCTTCCAGACTAAGGAAAAGTAGGAGGAAAGGTTTGGAGATCTGAGCAGCCCCACCCCATTGTATGTGGGGGTCAGTTTTATGCAGCTGTGAAAAATGGCGTGGCGTTGGTGGTACCTGGTCTTCTCTAACACTCCAAGGGGGAAAGGAAGGTTAAGATCAGCAGCTTCCGCTGTGCAAGATTATTGTGTCTGAGTGGATATCAGACATGCCTCCTCTCTTGAACCTTTAACCAGTCCTGACACCAGCACTTCCTCCCATGATATTCTCACTTCTCCTCTGGGTTCTTTGATGTGTTGCAATGACCACACAAGCCACGGACCAAATTCACAGTTTGTGGATTTATGAGGGAGGTGGCAGGTTACAATTCAGGATCAGAAACACTCGGGATACAGTTCTTCCATCAGGGAACAGACTCCTCTCCACAGACACACCTCTCTCTAGCCTTTGGCCCTTATGCCTGGTCTCCGTCCGCCCTGCTTAGGCAAAGGGTACAAAACTCTCGTAGCTCTACTGATTAATTCTCAGAAGAGTTCCGCCCAGCTGTTCAACCTCACTCTGTGGGTTGGCAGTCGACCACCTATCTGGAGGCCCTCCATTCTGACGGACGCTCACCCTGTCATGCCTGCTGGTCTCCTGCTTCTGCTATCTCTGCCACCAATGATCACTGTCTTTATAGCCCGAGCTCTCTATCTCCTGGGATCAGATTCAGTGCGGTCATCTCGCCTCCAAAAGCTGCACTCCATTGGTGGCTCTTCCTTCTTGATGGTGGTGAAATCTCTTCCTACCGCTAGGATGGTTCATCTAAGCCCTGCCAGATTGGCAACACTGGCCAGTCCCCCAATCCCATACACCTCATTGGCACGGTCCTACTCTCACCCAAGCGTCCTGCACCGTATCGATCGCACTCGCTAGCTGTCCCAAGAGCATCTCATATTTGCCTTTGTTCCATCCAGCCCTTGGTTAGAAGTTTCAGGCTGGGTCTCAAAGGGCCATACAAAGCGATTCACGGACCTGCAGCTGCTAACAGTCACTACGTCACCATGTTAGGAGCATGGAAGAGGCTCCTCCCAGATGCACTAACCAAACCATGCTGCACTTGCCTTGTCTTTGCCAAGCGTGGAAGTGGAGACCCCGTTCTTCACCCCGCTCTTCACCCCGCTCTTGAAGATCAAAAGGCAGCCGATGCTGAAGCCCACCCAACATCAAATCACCGCCTGCCCCTGTCAGGTGCCACTGCTGTGGCACAGGGATAACCACAGGACCCACACATTGCCTTCGGCCACACCTGAGCTCTGGATGATAGCTCGGATTCTGAGAATTAGGCCCGGGTTTGAGTCCAGTACTTGGGAAGGACAGAGGCCTTGAGCAAAGGACATTCAATAAATTCTCTGAGCTCAGTTCTTCTGTCATCTTCAGCTTCCTCTGGTGGTGGCTTTGCTTTCAAGAGAGGTCGGATCCAGAATCTCCATCCCAGCCCCAGGGACCCAAGAGATGCTCGGGAAACACTAGTTCTCGCACTGTTGTGGGGTGCCTGAGAGTTCATGGGGCGTTCAGCTCGTTCCACTGGAGGGAAGGGGCTTCTTCCCTCACCCCTTACAGTTTCGCTCCCTGGTCCCCCACTGTTCACAGACCTCTGTCAGTTAGTTACTGGAAGGGCACGTCCTTGAATGCTTTGTCAAGAGGCATTGCACCCCCCAAGCTGGTCTAGTCAGCAGGTTGTCCTGAGGGGGCCCAAAGCCAGAGTCTCCAAGAGCGGGTATGGCCGTTACCAGGAGTTCCGCAGAGGGAACTGTTTTCATGTCGATTCTCAAATAAACCACAAGCTACTTCTTCCTGGTTGATGTGGGCGTTTCTTCCCCATTCCCTTGCGGGGGGGGGGCCCACCTGCCTCGACCCGTCCCACTAAGCCAAGATGTTCTCCTGAGCAGCACAGACTCCCAGGGCCGGAGCTCAGCTGCACGTGAGGGGGCTGCACTTTCTGCCCCTGACCCCCAACACCAGGCCAGGACTCTGTGACTGAAAATGGCCAGAGAGAAAACGCAGCCTCCAGGGGCTACCAGCTCCAGGGGCAGCCACTTAGGTGGTGAGTGGGACCCAGATGGACTGGCTCCTTTGTGTACCACCTTGAACATGGCTGCATCTTCCTTTGAAGTTGCAGGTAGAGGCAGCTGCAGGGGCAGGCGCCTGCCCTGGTTACCGGGTGGTGGGTCTGTTGGACGCGTTGCCACGTCGTTTCATGCGCTCTCCGCTGGCTTGCCAGGAGGCCCAGGGCACCTTGGTTCCCGGAGTTGAGAGTCCTTCCGATGTGGAAACAGATGTTTCAACCACCCCTTGCTACCTCCTAAGTTGCCCAGGCTCAGCCCGCCACCCACCTCCCTCTTTGACCTCTCGGCCTAACGGGAGACTTGATTGCTAGAGAGGAAAGGATGAGCCCATGGGGTGGTGTGTTCCTTGGTTCTGTTCTGCAGCAGGCAAGTTCTGATGCTCTGCAGAGCCTGGGAGGGACCCAGCACGGATCTCTGCCCCCCAGGAAGGCCCAGCTAGGCTGGGCGAGTTTGCCAGGTCATTCTGTGGACCCGTCCTCCCTGTCCCAGCACAGGTTCTCCTGGGCGCATGGCTGGAACTGGGGCCCGAGCAGTGCAGGCTTCCCCAGTCCCTGGGCATGACTGGCCATGTCCCTCCAAGCACCGCTGTCCCTCTAGTCTTGCCTCTCTCCCCTCAACACATCCAGCCTTTCATGGTAACTATTAATCACGCCAGGCTGTGTCGCACTTCATAACCCTTCCATTAAATATTAAGCTTTTTTTTCCTTTGGAATCGAGCTTTCTTAATTGAATTATTGAATTACCGGGCACTTAATGGGGCTCTGGTGGCCGAGAATCACGGAGGTGCAGCGTGGGCCGGGGAGCTTAGTTTCCTCGTCTGTGACACAGAGGGCTGGCGGGGCCCCGTGGAGCTCCAGGCTGCCTGTGGGCCCCAGACCTCATCCTGCAGGAGGCCCCGCTCCTGGCTGCACCACCATTCCCCGTGTTGGCTGTGTACCCTTGTCTGTTCTTCCTTCCATTGGAGCGGGGCTTAGGTAGAGAGAGGTATAGCCTGTCTGTTGGAAGGGCTGCTCTTTAAGCAGCCCACATGTTCTTGGAGGTAACGCTTTCTGGGCTTTGTCCTTGACCTCTGTGCTCACCGCCCCAGCCAGTCTCTCCCCTCCTGTCCACAGTTCTGCCTGCAGCCCCCTCTGGCTCCCCCCCCACACACGTCCCTCTCCCCCTCCCCACCTCACATCCTGAACATGCGATGCAAATGCCCCTGGATCACCTCTTGCTCCACCCGCCTCATCCTGACCTCCCCGGCTCTCTTCTGGTTCGCCGCCCTGGAAGAAGAGCGATACTGATGACTCTTCACAACTCCTTCTCCCAGACTCGGGTTTGTTGGCTAAGGGCCTCCAGCTCACGCCTGGTCCCACCAGCCTGCTGCCCCCACCCCAAGTCAAGTTCCATCGCTTCTGCTCCTGATGACACAGGCCCCCGTCGTTTGCCTTCCTGCCCCATCCGTCTTACATTTGACCCCCACTGTGTGTGCTACCTCCACCGCACCACCCCCTCCACCCAGCTCATGAGGACAAGCCCTTCCTTGGTGCCACCCGTCGGCACCTCCCTCTAGAAATGGATTTGAGACTCATGGTATCGTTAGGAGGACAGGGGAGGCCCAGAGCTCCAGAACTGCATGCTGACCTTGGGAGTGGCCGGTTTGGGATCCTGGGTCCTAATTTGGAGCACTGGCCCTTCTCACTGGGCCGAGCCGCACTCCCCTTCCGGCCTCCCAGGCTTCCCTTCCTGCAGCGTTATGAACTGCGGAACTGCAGCGATTCTCCACTCAACTCCTACTTCTGAGTGGACCAGCCCCCAAAGAAGTACCGCCTTTCAATGTCCCAGTCTCCTCTCCTTCTCATCCCTCGGGACCGCCGCCCCACTTCGCTCTCCACACAGCCCCCCTCACTTGTCTTTTGACCGAAGTGATCTCGGTCTTTCACACTTTTCCCTTTTGTGGCAGTGCTCAGCACTCTGGCTCCAGGCTCCGTCCGTTTCTCCTCCTGGCTGGGCACTTTCTCTTCCGGCGTTGGGCCGGTATGGGCATGTTGTGGATCCATTCACCTGTTGTTTCTGCCTGTGACTTTTTGCAATAACCAGCAGGATTCGTGTACCAGCCCCTTTCCGAGTTACTAATCTTTGGGGTGCTGCTTTCCACCTGCGGGTGGCCTCTAATTTTAGTTTTTTGAGGAATGGCCTCACTGCTTTCCACCACAAATGGTGGCACCATTTTGCAGCCCCGTCAGCCCTGGGCAAGGGTTTGTGTTTCTCCACTGCCAGCCGATTGCTTCCTCCACCCTCACCCAGGCTCACTCACCGCCATCCAGTCGGAGCCGACTCACAGGTGTGAAACGGTCTCTCATTGGGCTTTGAGGTGCAGCTCTGATGGCCAATGACACTGGCATCCTTTGCTGTGTCTGGTGGCCATCTTAGTGCTCCCTGTGATGAAATCTTTATTCAGGTTCTTTATCCATTTTATTATTAGGTTTTTTGTGTTTTCTGTGGTTAAGATGTCAGCTTTGGAGTATAGATTGGGGACCCAAAGCCCATCAATAGGTGAAGCGACATCCTCATCTCTTGCAGGGAGGAGATGAGCCAGTTAGGATGCAGTGTGGTAATGATGAAATATGCAACTTTTCTCTAGTTCTCAAATGCTAGCATGATCCCACTATCATGATCCCAATTTTACCAGACAAATCCAACTAGACCAGGGGATGTACACTGGAGTCAGAAACATGGGGAATTTAGGATAGATGTTCCCTCAGGACTAGTGATGGGAATGGTGATACTGGGAGAGTGGAAGGATAGTGGAATAGAAAGGGGGAACCAACTGCAAGGATCTACATATAATCCTCTCTGGGGCACGGACAACAGGGAAGTGAGTGAAGGGACACATTGGACAGTGTACGATATGAAAAAGTAGTAATGATTTGTAAATTATTAAGGGTTTATGGGGGGGGTAGGGAAGGGAACTTTGGGGAGCTGGTACTGGGGGCCTAAGTGGAGGCAGGATGTTTTGAGAGTGATGATGGCAACAAGTGTGCAAATGTGGCCTGCATACAATTGATGAATGTATGAATCATGATGGAAGTTGTATAAGCCCCCAATAAAATGATTCTTAAAAAGTGGGGGAAGGGGAAAGGAGGAGTTTATACCAAGGGTTTAAGTGGAAAATATTTGTAAATGAAGATGGCAACATGTGTACAAATATGCTTGATACAAATGATGTATTGAATGCCATAAGAGCTGTAAGAGCCCCCAATAAAATCATTGGGGGGAAAAAGATGTCAGCTTTGTATTTGATTATTAGCTACTTCTCAGCTAAATGGGTTTTGAAGATAATCTAGTAGGTAGTTCATCTTTTCATTTATTTTTGGTAAAGTCTTTTAATGAAAAAAAATTTTAATGAGGCTCCATTTATATATTTTACATTTTGTTTGTGTTTTTGTTACTGTATAAGAAAGCTAAGCAAGTCCCTGCTTGTTCTTCTAGGAATTTTCCAATTTTGAATTTTTAATACAAGGTCTGAGGGAGCTTCAACAGTGTGTGAGAAAATCCCATTACCTTTCATTATATTTTCCCACCAGCTTTTTGAAGCGTCCTGTGTGGTGTGAGGCATGAGACTGGTTTTGTCTTTCTGTGTGTGGAAATGCACTGTCCGCAGCACCAGTTAGTGAATAGACACTTCTCTCCCGGTTGAATGGACGTCACACCCTTGTGAAAAGTCAGTTGATTGTGCATGCTTCAGTTTATTTCTGGACTCTGTATCTATTGTGATACCAGTAGAGACTATTTCAGTTTCTGTAGCGTGAGAAAATATTTTACAATCAGAGAATGTGAGTCTTCTTACATTGTTCTTCTCTTTCAACATTGTTTTAGCTATGTGGGGTCTTTTGCCATTCCACACAAAGTTGAGGGTTTATATTTCTTTTTTCTGTGTGGCGTCATTGCCCTGGTGGGAATAGGAAGCCCAGCCTCGCTCCTGGAAAGCTACTGCTGGATTTGAACTATCAACCCTGTGGGCCGCAGTCCTGCGTACAATCACTAGGCCACCAGGGCTCAGCCCGGGTTTATTTTTCATTTACCACAGGAAGGTTATTAGCATTTGATTGGGATTGCATGAAATCTACAGATCACTTTGGGTAGTCTTAGTATCTTAAAATTAAGCATTCTCACCCATGAGCATGGGTCACTTCCCCTTTATTTAAGTTCATCACTTTTCAGCAGTCTTTGATAGCTTCTATTATATTAGTCCGCATTTTTTCTGGTTAAATGTTTTTCATAAGTGTTTTATTCTCATATACGCTGTTGTAAATGGAATTGCTTCCCTAACTTTCCTTTCAGATTTTTCTCGCTAGTGGTACGTAGAAACCCAACTGATTTTGTGGTCTGCTGACCTTGTACCCTGCAACTTGGCTAACTTCCCTTAGGACCATACCATCTGTAAAAAGAGATGTTTTGACTCATTCTCTTCTCATGTAGATACTTTTTATTACTTTCCTTGCCTTATTTCCCTGGCAAAGACTTCTAACACAATATGGAGTAGCAGTGGCTACCTTTGTCTTGTTCACAACTTCAAAGGGAAAAGTCTCCATTAAATAGAATGTTGGTTTGGTTTTTTCTACCTGTCCCGAGTCATAATGAGGAATTTCCCTTCCATTCCCATCGTCTTAATGGTTTTCCTCAAGAAAGGGAGTTCCGTGCAATCAGATATGTCTTTCTGCGTCATCTTCCTGTGTCATTCTGAGATGATTAGGTGGGTTTCCTTTGTTCTACTGACGCGGCGTCTTATGCTGATTGATTTTCTGATGCTAAATCGTCCTTACATTCCTGGGGTAAATCCCACTGGATCATGGTACATAACGCTTTGCTGTAGGATTTTGTTTGCTAGTCTTTTGTTGAAGATTCTTGCATCTGTATCCATACGAGTTTTGGGCCTGACATTTTTCTTCCTTGTGATTTTGTCTGGTTTGACTATTAGGGTTGTGTTTGCTTCATAGACTGGACTTGAACAGCATGCCTTCCTTCTCTATGTTTTAAAAGAGTTACAACACTATTGGTGTCCCTTCTTCTTGAAATCTGTCTAAGAATTCCCTAGGGAAGCCATCTGGTCCAGGACTTGGTTGTTGTTGGATGGTTTTTGTTCCCTGATTTGATCTCTTCATTTGTTATGGGTCTGTTGAGATTGTCAATTTCTTCTGGAGGCCATTTGGGTAGGTCATGTGCCTCCAAACCTTCTCCGTTTCAACCAAGCTGTCCACCGTGATGCTGCGCCATGTCTGGTGTGGTGCCTTCATTCTCTGTGTCTCTAGCCGGCACAGTCACAGTCTTCCGATCTTTATTTTAATCATTTGTATGCATCTTTTGTCAGTCTGACAGTGTTCCGCTTCTGTTCATAAGGTTTCCTTCCAGTGGCTAATTCCTCAGACCTGGACAGCCTCTTCCTTCTTAGTAGTCTGTTCTTAGCCTGGAAGCTCTCTGAACGCCATTCACCTTGGGTGACCCTGCTGGTATTTAAAATACCGGTGACACAGCTTCCAGCATCACAGCAACTTGCAAGTCACCATAATACGACAACATGACTGACAAGTGGTGTCAGCCTAGCTAGAGATTTGTCGATTTTAACAATTTTTTTCAAAGAACCAACTTCTGTTATTCTTGTTGTTGGCTGATCTTTGTCATCCCCTCTCTTCTAGAGGCTCAGCCTCCCCGTGTTCGGCGCTTTCTGGATCCTGGAGTTGTCCAGTTGAGAGTCTCTCTGTATAGACAACGTAGGCGTTGATTGCCACAAGTCTCCCTGCTCCAGGACTGCTGCGTGGGTATCGCAGGTGTTCGGTCTGTTCCGCTGCCTTCATTTACTGCAGTTTTAACTCCAACACAGTTGTGATTTCTCTTTTGGTTGGTTCCAGGACCCATCGTTAGCGTAATGTTGCTTTGTTTCATTTTTCCATGTTTGTGTGTTTTTCAAGCCCCCCCCCCCTTTCCTCTTCTCTGTATTAATGATTTCAAGCTTCACCCCATTGTGGTCAGAGAATATAATTGGTATGATTTCAGTCAGTCATTTTTAATGTATCAAAATTTTCTATGTGTCCTCAACTGTGGTGTCTCCTGGTGCGTAAGCCATGCACACTATTGTAGAATGAATATTGGCCTCTTTGGGAGTGGAGTGCCTGTGCTTATCTGCTAAGTCTAGATTGTTTACGGTGCCACTCAGGGCTGCTGTTTCGATGTTGATCTATTTTTCCAGTTACTCTGTATTTTTACTTTCGCTTTTTTCTGCTCTTGAGTTTAAGGTGTGTTTCTTATAAACATCTCACAGTTGGATCGTGTGTTTTTATCCCTCCTGCAATTCTCTGGCCTTTTGATTGCAGCGTTACTAATAAGAAGTGACTTGTCAGTTTGATATTTGTTTTCTGTGCATCTTAACACTTTTTGCCATTTGATACTGGTTGTTTTTATGATTCATAGCTTTATGAGAGTGAGCCTGGTTGGTTCCTTTCTCCTGGCCTTTTGTGTGCGCTTCTTGTATATTCTCCTACGAGTTATCACAAATATTACCTAGAAGAGGTCATAGCCATCCCTCACTGACCCATAACCCGGCAGGGGAGAATACTAGAGGCACAGTGTGGGAATTGCACCCCATCTGATCCCACCACACCAAGACAAAACACTGAGGGAGAGCAACAGAACCGCAAGAGGAGCAGAGCAAGGGAAGTCCCGAGGGAATACCAAAAATAGACTTAGGGACCAGGGAGTGGCACCCCATTAGACTCAACCGGAAAACACTCCTAAAGGTCAACAAACAGACTTTGAACTAGTCATAGGCTTTCCTTTTTTTTTGTGGTGGCGGTTTTATTTTCTTTTGTTGCTTCGTTTTGCTGTTTTGTTTTTGTGCATATTATCATCTCTGCAGGTCTATCTAGATAAGATAGGTGGGTTAAACAATCTGGGGGAGAAAACAACTGGACCTATGACTCAGGATGGGGAGCATGGGAGAAGGGGATGCAGGGGAAAGGACATGGGTGTTAACAAGTCCAGAGACAGGAGAACAAAAAATGATCCAAAATCAATGGTGAGGAGGATGTAAGAAACCTCCTCAAGGGCAATGTAACCGAGAGGAATTACTGAAACTCAAGTGACGGATGAACATGAAAGTGGGGCAAAAAGGAAAGTAAAAGGAAATAGAGGAATAAAAACTAGGAGGCAAAGGCCATTTATAGAGGTCTAAATAGAGACAGGTACATATGTAAATATATTTATATATAATGATAGGGAAATAGATCTATGTGCATATACTTAGAGGTTTAGTATTAAGGTAGCTGATGGACACTGGACCTCCCCTTAAGTACTCCTTCAACGCAAGAACACTTTGTTTTATTAAACTGGCATTCCTTGATGCTCACCTTCCCAACAGATTGCTGAAGACAAAGTGGGTGCATAAGCAAATGTGGTAAATAAAGCTGATAGTGCCTGCTATCAAAAGATATAGCATCTTAAAGGCTTGAAGATGAATAGGTGACCTGCAAAGCAACAAAACTCACAAGGAAGAAGTACACCAGCCTGTGTGATCACGAGGTGTGGATGGGATCAGGTATCAGGCATCAAAAAACAAAAAATCATGTCATTGTGAAGGAGGGGGAGTGCAGATTGGGGACCCAAAGCCCATCTGTAGGCAACTGGACATCCCATTACAGAAGCGTCAAGGGGGAAGGAGATGAGCCAGTCAGGGTGCATTGTAGCAACGATGAAGCATACAACTTTCCTCTAGTTCTTAAATGCTTTCTCCCCTCCCCCCACCCTGTCCCCGCTATCATGATCTCAAGTCTACCTTACAAATCCAGCTAGACCTGAGGATGCACACTGGTACAGATAGAAACGGAAAACACAGGGAATCCAGGACAGATGATCCCTTCACTACCAGTGGAGAGAGTGGTGATACTGAGAGTGGCGGAGTGGAGGGAAGGGTGGGGTAGAAAGGGGGAACTGATGATGAGAATCTACATATAGCTCCTCCCTAGGAAATGGGCAGCAGAAAAGTGGGTGAAGGGAGACACCAGACAGTGTAAGCCATGACAAAATAACAATAATGTAGAAATTATCAAGGGTTCATGAGATCAGGGGAGCGGGGAGGGAGGGGAAAATGAGGAGCTGATACCAAGGGCTCAAGTAGAAAGCAAATGTTTTGAGAACGATGACAGCAACAAATGTACAGATGTGCTTGGAACAATGGATATATGTATGGATTGTGGTAAGAGTTGTACGAGCAAAAGAAAAAAAAGAGTTGTACGAGCACCCAATAAAACAATTTCAAAAGAAGAGGTCATAACATTCTAGGGTAAATTGGTACCGACTTAATTTGAGTAAAGTACAACAAATTCAGCCCTTGTTTTTCCTGTTGTCTTGACATTTTTAGTTGGGGCACTGGACTTTTCTAGAGTGTTTTCCTTTTCCAGTTTCCCCAGTATTGGGTGTTTTTGCCGATACTACTTTCTACAAGAAACTCGCATGTCATTCTCTATCTGCATACCATTCCTCTCCGCCCCATTTTGTTCTTGTTTTCACTTACTATGCCTTTCCGGACATGTAGTCTGTAGCAATTGCCTTTCACACCTGTGTTATTAAAAGCACAAAGAACAAAACATTCAGCATTATCAAGCATTAATACCTTATGTGAAGCGGCTTTTCAAAGTTTGTGAAACAAGTTCCATGATCTTTCAGTTCCATTTTTTCATGAACTACCTGAACACCCTCACACCGGGACATGCTTTATTAGGGATCTTTGTTTTGATGTGAAGCTTTGGATTGTTTTCCATGCTCTTTCCCCTTATATCTGCCGACCTCCCATCAGTGTTTTTGTAGGGCCAATCTGACTGCTCGAAACTTCTGCTTGTCTGGACATGTTACGGTGCCGCCTCATTCTTGAAGGGTAGTTTTGCTGGGTATTATTGTGTTCTTGGCTTTCAGGTTAATGTTTTTCCTTCCTGGCATTTTGAGACATCATTCCATTGCCCGTCTTCCTCCAGGGTTGCCGAGGGAAAATGAGCACGTCATCTTCTCGGAGAATCTTTGCCTGCGGCCGCTCACTTTGCGCACATCACGTTCGGAATTCCTTATCTTTTGAGAACTTGAGATGATCTATTTTCAGTAGATCTTTCAGATGTTGTTTTTTTCCTGCTTGGAGTTCTCTGAGCTTCTTGAATTTGACGAGTCATGCCCCGTGCTACCTCGGGGAGAGGGATTTTCTATCATCTCTGCAACTATTCTCCCTCTCTCTTCCTTCTCTCCTTCTGTAAGTACTGTGGTAGGTACAGTTGGCCTCCCGTTGCCCCATACTTTTATTAAAACGTGCTCAGCCTTTTTACGTCTCCTCGCTTGTCACTCGTCAGTGTCTCCAAATTTAGCAGCCGTGTCGTCTAAAGTGCTCCTTTCCTTCTCCCGCCCGATCCGCTCTGTCCGCAAGCCCCTCTCTGGTGGTTGGCGGTCCGTTGTCGGCCCTTCCCTTGCATCATCTCCGCAGTGGACCTTGTGTGGTTCTCGCATCGTCTTCCTCGTTTCTTGTCTGTGTTTCTCTTTAGTTCTTTAATTATAGTCCATGTTGCTGGATGGCACAGTCCCACTGATTTGTGAATTGCTTGACCCCCGGTGGGCTTTCACCCCCTGGGTTGTGTACTTTTGAGTGGAAAATGGTTTCTCTCGTGTTGGGTGGGTATGTCTTGTGGTTTTGTTGTTGGAGCATTGAAGTTTCAAGGGCATTATCCATTTCCCCCATAGCTGGTGGGTTTTCCCACTCTACTTTCAATGAAAACCTTTAGGTGGGCAGAATCTTTGGCCCTGGCTAGCACCCTTCTCACCTCCCCCTTCCCCCGACACTCCCTTATCCATTTCTTGTTTAACTGGGATTTGAAAGTTCCAGGGCTCACTTCTCACCCTAGAGGCACTCTGAGACATAGCAGGTCACTGTTTAGCAGCGAGTAGGACTGGCCTCTCGTACAAGATACCATGGACTAATCATTCTTTTATAAAGGGGTCCAGCAGTCTTGTCTTATTATCCCCCCCCCTTTCCTTCTGTCTTTCTTCAATCATATTTTTTATTGGAAAAAAAAAATCGATAGTCGGCAAGCCCCTTGTGGGACTGAGCTTTGTCCTTTCCTGTTGCCCAAGTTTTTCTTGTTTGTGCGACAGGGGCTGCTAGTATCTGGACTAGAGTTTGGAGGCCCCCACAGGCCAGCTGTCCAGCTTCTCGGGGAGAGGAGTGGCTGCCAGTCCTCAGAAGGTCAGCCGGGAGATCTGACTTGTGGGTTTCAGAGCCTCAGTGGCCCTTGAAGGTTGGTGCTGTTGTGCTCAGTTGGGTGCAGTCCCGCCCTCCGTGCCCCACTCCGACCTCCCTGCAGGTGAACCTCTGTGGGGGTGTGTATCCGTGCAGCAGCCAACAGTTACCGACAAGCAGCCCCTATGGAGGTGTGCCCTGTGTGTCAGAGCCTACCCTTTGGGTGCAGGCTCCAAGCGCCTGTTCCCTAGCACCCAGCTGCCCTCGTCAGCACTTCTCAGTGCCAGCTGTAAAGATGGCACTGGCAGATCCCCGGGGATCTGTTCTCCTGGTTTCAGAAGCCTGAGCTGTGAGATGTGCAGTGGGGCAGGTGGACGCTGACTTTGGGAGCAGGCGCCTCTGCCGGGGTCCCCTGGAGCAATGAGAAACAGCCTGACTACCAAGACTGATCAAGTCTGGGAGGGGGCGTCACATGCTGCTTAGATCCCCATGAAGGACAACCTGGTTGGTGTCAGAACCCTTGCCCAGTGGCTTGTTGACTGTGCCTCCAGGCAGCAACCTCGATCAGCAGTCTTCAGGATCTACTAGAAGTAGGGGCACATTCATCCTCACTCTTCCTAAGGGAGGGGTGTCCTCTTGCTTTCAGAACCCAAAGCTCTGGAAGCAGGCACAGTACTGATGAGGCATGTTGACTGTGAGCACAGCCTCCTGTAAAGATGCCTGCGTAGTAATCAATAGTCGACGACTGACCAAGACTCTGAAACCCACAAGCCAGATCTCCCGCCTGACCATCTGAGGAGCGGCAGCCACTCCTCTCACTGAAAAGCTGGACAGCTGGGCTGTAGGGACCTCCTAACTCTAATCCAGATACTAGTAGCCCCTGTAGCACGTACAAGAAAAACTTGGGCAACAGGAAAGGACAAAGCCAAGTCCCACAAGGGGCTTGCTGGCTACCGATTTTTTTTCCTGGCACTACCAAAAAGGGAGAGTGGACAGACCAGAACTCGCTCTCAGAAAGGTTCAACCTCCTATCGCTGTCAGAGGCCTGAGCTGTGGAGCATGCCGTGAGACTGGAAGAGTGTTAACTTGAGATCAGACTTCCCTGGGGGGCGAGGGGAAGGGGTTCTATACCAGTTCCCAGCAAAAAGTCTCTGCGAGGGGGCGAGCACTGGACACTCCACGAGGACTGCTATCAGAGCACTCCTCGCTGCCCCCAGAGTAGAGCGCAGAGCAGCCTCCGCTAGCAATCTTAGCGCTGACCCAAAAGGGAGCCAACATGTCAGGAATGGACGCCCCTGGGAGGTGTGTCCGGTTGGTTTCAGAGACCTGAGCTGCGGGATGTACAGAGTGCTAGCTGTGAGAGTGGACACTACTGCGTGGACCTTCGTTCGCAGTTGGTTGGCAGTAGGCTTGCAGCTGGCAGTGTCCAGGTAGGACCCAAACAGATTTTGAGGAAGTCCGCTTCATGGATTCGGGCAGAAACCTGGGTCTGTCTTAAGTATAGAGACAGCGGACTGTGATGGCTGCTCCCCTCAATCCCTGTTGCCTAGTTCACAGACTGGTGGCTCCAGTGACTTGGGGGGAGGGGCAGAGATGGTGGAAGAAGGCCTTTGCTATCATGATGGATTTGATGATTCTTGTCTGTCTTCAGTTCCCTGCTGCTTTCTCTTGCCTTGGTGGGGAGGGGGAGCCCCCTAATGCCCAGCACTGTTCTCTTGTATTTCTTGTTGCATTTGGGGGGAGGGTCAGAATGCTGCCACCCTCTTCCCAAAATCGATGGAAAGGCTCTGGTTTGTGTGTGTGTGTTTAAAAGATGGCTTGAACTGTTTCATGGTGCGTGGAGAGGAGGGGAGGGGACCGCAGAGACGGTCTGCCCTTGATGCTCCAGCTCGGGTCCCTTCTCGCAGACCCTAATTCATTGTCTTCCTCCCCTGAGCTGAGAGCTGCTCATGCACTTCGAAGTCAACACCGTGGCCTCACCGCTTACTTAGAAAATCGTTTCCACATGGTCAAGGGGCCTCCCCTGGCGGGTGGGCAGGAGGCAGGGGGAGGGGGGAGCTAAGGTCTGTGCTGTTTTATCTGCAGCCCTTAGGGACACCTTCTTGAAGGGTCCTTTGCTCTTCAGATGGGACTGAGTGATGCATGCGTGTTCGTGTAGCGCCGACAAAGGGGTAGAGCGGAAGACCATCCCCAAGCCCCGGAAAGTCTCTTCTCATGCAGTAACTCCCACACTCAGGATGCCATCCAAGGGCTGGCTAGGGGAGACCTGGGGCGGAGGACGAACTTCACCCTACACATGGAGGCTTGTGGAACCTGCCCCGGGGTTTAGAGCCCAAGTTGGCTAGACCACAGCCCCCACCCCCCAGCTCCTTTCTTCCCAACACTGTGGTGCTTCAAAAGGAGCTGGAGCCCGAGGCATGTGTGTGCTTCTGAAACATCACTAGCCTAGTGAGCACTCAATTACCCTGGTGACGTCGTGGGTTACACGTCGGGCTCCTAACGGGCAAGGCCAGCAGTTGGAAACGACCAGCACCCAGAGGGAGAGCTCTCCCCTGCCCCGTCGAGTGGCTGTGAGGTGAGATCCTCTTGCTGTCCGTGAGCTTGAGTTTGGTCAGAGGAGCCTGGGTAGTGTGGCGGATGAAGCAGCGGGCTCTTTGCCACACGGTCAGTGAGCTGGTTCAAGCCCACCAGTCGCCCTGGCAGGAAAAGAGGAGGCTCTCGGCTCCCAGGTCCCATGAAGAGCCGCAGTCTCAGCACATGTGCGGTCAGTTCTGCTCTGTCCTGCGGGCTCATGAGGAATGAGAATTCACCTGGTGACAGGAGGTCAGAGGACAAGACTGGGAGCAGACAGTGAAAGGGCATGGCATGCTCCTCCTTTCTGGAAAAAACTTTAGGACTTGTCTTCTGGACTTCGGGGTCTTCCAAGGGTATAACCAAAGAGAAGAGATGCCCACAGGGGGAGAGGCCCCCTGTGCTCCTGGCTTTGCTCCTGCAGCTGTTGGCAGGTCTAGCAAATGGGAGTTCAGAGACTCAAGTGGGGAGGGGGGGCAGGGAGGGGGTTGGGGGAAGCGCGCTGTGAGGACCCTGGGCCCCTCTAAACGGGAGAGGTAGGAGAGAGAGCAGGCAGAATTAGAAAAGGTGCACCCAGGTTTGTCTGGGGAAGTGCAAACCTCCCCCCTCTGAATATGACAAAGGGGAATCATAAAATCATGAAAGTTCTGGAATCCAAAGGACGGGGACTGCGCCGCCTCCCGCCCAAGGTCAGGCAGGGTTCTTCTGCAGGCGGAGCTGAGCGCCGATGGGCTTAGGTTTGGGAGGAAAACATTCCCCTACCTTGACTGTCCCTTTGCCTGGGTTGACTCCAATTACTCGCCTCTCCCCACCGGAGAGGTATTTGACATCGGCTTCAAGGGCATCAGAGGCACTCGCAGCGGCCGGTGTACGCCTTGTTGATGAATCTCAAGGTCGAGCCGAGGCACTTGTGTGGTGGAGGAAGTGTCTGTGCAGTCTCAGCAGACATATTTCTCATCCTCCCGTGGAGAATGGAATTTGGGGAAGGAGGCGTTTTTTGGGGTCTGGGAGGGTGGTGGGGGATGTTTGGATCTTATCTCTCAAGACAAATACCTTTTAGCAATTATGTTGCCTATTTTGGGGTAGTCATTTTACTTTCGCATGATTTGATTTCCTACTCTCACTGTTTCCTCAGATTTTTATCGTGTGGTGGATATATATATATATATATATATATATATATATATATATATATATTGGTAAGGCACTCATAATCCCCTTTGGAACAAAGTGACGGAGGCGTAAGGAAATGAAGTCTCTGGGTTTTTGTTCCCCAGGCCCCAAAACGGTGGCCAGATGAGCCAGCGCTCTTTGATGCCGACTTGGCCAGGCCAAGACTCACATTCCGCCTCACGGGAGGGCTCTACTCTGAGCCCATCTGGCATCCCGTGCCTGGGATGCAATTGGATTGGGAATCCTAGCCTGAGGGCCAGGGCGAGCCGTGGGGAGAATGTGTCCGGTGGCGGCCAGGTGGCAGCTCTTCTCTCACGGGGCTCTGTCTTCTCCTCAGTAAGGCGAGCCACCTTGGTGTCCGAGGAAGTGACCCGTGGGGCTGCTCACCAGAAGTTTGAAGCCTCTTGCCTCTCCCCTGGAGCATGACAAGCCTCCAGGACCCCCTCAAGAGTGGTGGTCTCAAGCTGAACCCTGATGGCACAGTGGTTGTGTGCAGGACTGCGGTCTATAGGATTGGCGGTTCAAATCCAGCAGCAGCAATCCAGGAGCAAGGCTAGGCTTCCTACTTCCCACCAGGGTAGTGATGTGAAAAAAGAGTGGTGGTCTCAGAAGCCCGCGGGGTGGGGGGGCACTTCTCATCTGTCCCTGAGGGTCACCGGGGGCTGCAGGGGACTGGACAGTGGGGGTGGTCCTCAGTGGTAGTGGACAGGAAGACACCTTTCTGGCTGCTGCGGGCAGCAGGTGGATGGGGTGAGGAGGAAAAGAGAAACGTCTGCAGTCCCTACTGTTGACCCTCTGATGGTTATACACTCACCTGCCGACTAGATAGTTGGCAGTTCAAGTCTCTTCAAAGGTGTCTCAAAAAATCTACTTCTGAAGAGCCAGCCATTGAAAACACGTGGGCTGGATGGATGGATGCTTTTTTAAAATCCTGTGCGTCTTCTGTGGACCACAGAGAGGTCCGGTGAATAGGAGTGAGCCTCTGATTTCTAGTTGTGTGTCTTGTCTTTTTCTCCCCCTTCTGTGTTCAGCGAGTGTTTATTGAATGCTAGCTACCATGGGGGGAGACACACACACACACACACACACACACACACCCATACACACATGCACGCACACACGTCCATACACACACATACACACACACGCAAACATGCCTGCCGCCCTGGGCACTGGGAAGGGAGAGAACGGTATGCTCCACGGGCTGGGGTGGGACACCTCGTTTCCACGTGCGAGGGGGTATGGACGGCCTTCTCATAAGTTGGCTCAGCCTCCTGCCCACCTTCCATCTCCTTGCCTGTTCCCCAGGAGAGGTGGTCTGGGGCCGAAAGCTGGCCTGCGGCAGCCCAGGTCTTGCCATGCCAAGGAGAGGGCCTTGAAGGAGGGTCCCCAGCTTTCCTTTCACAAGCCTTCCACTCCCCGTCTCGGCCACCTGTCCCAAACGGTCGGCTCCCCAGAGGCACCCCACCCCACCCTGGGGCTTCAGTAACGGGCCCCTTTTCTCAGAAGGGGTTGGCCGCAGAGATAAGACCACAGTGATGGGGGAGGGGGCCCATAAATGGTTACCTGTGCCCTGCAGCCACCCCTCTTCCCACACCACCCCCTTCCTGAGCTTGTGGGGTTGGATTTAGCAACAGGGCGTCTGTTCGTGGGGATGAAGCCGACAGCCGCCTTTCCTGGTGGCTGGCCATAATCACCCAGATGCAGAGGACTGATAGGGGAATCAATTTAATTTCTGTTGCTCTGGGGTGGGGAGCGGGGAGCGGGAAGGTCGGGACTATTTTGAAAGCTGCGGTTCAGTGAAGAAAACAAAGTACTCCCCCCCTGGGAACCTTCAGAAAGTATAATATTTTAGAGAGAGGGATGGGGAGGCTTTGGTGGGGAGGGGTTTAATCAGAGGAGCTGGGGGAGATAGGGAAGTCTCCCCCTCCACCCCCCCAGGGAAAGACCGAGTCATTTTGGGCTCAGGGACCTGGGTGTGGAAGCTGGTCCACTGGAGATGATGACAGCAGCGTACGTTTGCAGGACCGAGCCCCTGAGGGCAGCGGGTGCCTGGGTGGGGGCGCCCCAGCTTTTCCAGCAGCGCAGGTTGCCTCTCCTCGAGACGTCGTGACTACGCCGTGAGCTCTATTTCCTCTACGCACTGCCCAGCGCAGGGCCTGCACATAGCCCCCCTCAATAACGCCTGACGGGTGAAAGTCACCTCCAGTTGGCGGGGGGTTGGGGGCTTGGTCTGGCCCAGCCCTTGTCCTAAAGTCACCGTTGCTGGCATCGGGCAGGAAGGTCATTTCTTAGAATTGGGTGAGCAGGTGGATTTCTAGGGTCCTTTGGGGCTGGATCCCAAATCGGGCGGGCGTAGGAAAGCCGGAGCCATAACGGGGTCCCAGCATGCCCGATGCCCAGCCTGGGTGCGCTTCTTGTCACGGGGCTCTGATGTGTCACAGAAGACAACAGTGAGGGGTCCTGTGCAGCCCCCTCTCCCCAACTCCTGTGTCCGAGTCCCTGTCGCAGCCAGCAGGTTCTCCCCTCATTTCTCTCCCTGTCCTCTCCTGTTGACGCCGTCACCACCTGTGCTTTCCTCGCCAGGGTCTGGTCCCCCCTGGTTGCGTGTCCAAAGGATGGAGAGCAGAGTCTCAGCCTCATTGCTTCGCAGGGGCATTCCAGATGTCTCTGTGCAGGCTCCCGGCCGTACCGGTGCCCTCCATACCTGTCCAATTCTTCTCTGGGTTTCCTTAGGTGCCGTTCCTTTTTCTCCAGCCACTGAGGCGATTGGAAATGCCACAGCGGCTTGGGGCAGATGGCAGCAAACCTCAAGTGCTTCCACGCCATCCCGGACAGCAGACCTGCCCCGTGTTGCCGTTCTCCTGACCGACAGCTTCCACAGGACCCATATACAGCCCCATCCTTGACAAGTTCAATCTTCTCTCCACTTAGTGCGAGGCTGTTGACGGACCCAGGTGTGGGGATTTAAAAGATCTGTTCTGGATATATGTGTACACACACACGTGCACGCGTGCGCACACGTGCACACACGTATGTGGTGGGGCTTGTGTATACATGAGGCTGCTAACCCGAGAGATGGCTGTTCAAAACCACCAGGCAATCTGTGGGAGAAAGATGAGGGCTGTCTGCTCCCGTAAAGATTTATCTTTACGTGGCAACTCTATAAAACATCGCTATTCATTGAAATGGACGTAGGTGTGTGTGTGTGTGTGTGTGTGTGTGTGTGTGTGTGTGAGAGAGAGAGAGAGAGAGAGAGAGATAACATATTTTTGTATGTAAAGTAAGATTTAGGTCCATGTACATCATTTTTCTTCTGGTGAAAGCTTGTGGAGCAGACCGTTTCCTGTTTGGCTGTTTGAATGTAAGCGCTGAGTGGTGCGGGCTGCCTTGTAGTGCAGTCAGGCGCACCCCACCCCCCCACTCCTTTCATCCAGATCCTGAGCCCCTTCGTGCCTGCCCCTCTTTGTTTGGGGCACATGTTACTCTTTTGATCTCCTGCAATTGCTTGTTTTAAGGAACACGTTTCCCTTGAGTGGTACTGTGCATCTTCTGTGCATCTTGCTCCGCGTCGCCTGTAAAGTGGTTCCTGCAGATGACGCTAGCTTCAGGTCAGAAGACTGTCTCAGGGCCTCAGTCACAGGGATTCCTTCCAGTCTTTGCCAAACCAAGAAGTCTGGTGTGTGTGTGTGTGTGTGTGTGTGTGTGTGTGTGTGTGAGAGAGAGAGAGAGAGAGAGGGAAAGTATCGTTCTAGATCTTTTTCCCCGCTTTGTCTGGGACCCCATGTTGAGCAGTCTACAGTGATAGCGGGTCATCATCCAGTCCTTCTTGTCTTAGGCAATGTCTGAGCTTCCATGGCTGTACCCCTTTGGTGTCCTGTATCATTGACCTCTCTCCTATCATGAGAGCCCTATTGTGAACTTGGACCTGTTATGTTTGCAGTGGGAGCCCATTTTGGATGAGACACAACCCCATAAGGCCTTGTTGGCACTGGCATGTGTCGGGGTGTGTGTCTGTCCTCTCTGATCACCTGAGAGGTAGGTGACTTATCATAGCCACGGGCCCCCGCTCACTGGGCGTGCTCCCTCTAGAGGCCGGGCACGAATCTGCTTGGAAAAGGTGGGCTGGCGACTCTGAGCTGCACTGAGAGCTGGAGAGGTGGTGATAAGTCTTCTCCGCCCCCCACGTGCTGACAGAGGTCTGAGAAGGGACTCTAATGAAAGCCAGTCACATGCAGCTGCCGAGTGCTTTGGACAGCTCTGTCCATCACTCCTGTGACCAGGGCACCCCTTTGGACTCAGGAACTGTGGGTTTAGCATCCGCCAGATCCTGGGTATCAGACGGTCTTGCCAGGCTCTGTGTGTGTGTGTGTGTGTGTGTGTGTGCGCGCCCTGGTGTGCACACGTCCACATGCTTAGCTCACTGGAGGGGTCGGAGTGGTGCTTTCTGCCAGGCACCTCGTTAAAAGAGGTTAAGAGGAGGCAGGGCTCACACCACGGCTGAAGGCCAAGGACCTTTGCTGAAGAGCCGGCCATCTTCAAAATGAGCCAGTTTAGTTATGAGTTGGCAGGTGGCTGCTGGCCCCTAATGAATGGCAGTGAGGGCATCTCACACATTCTCTCTCTCTCTCTCTCTCTCTCTCTCTCTCTCTCTCTCTCTCTCTGTGTGTGTGTGTGTGTGTGTGTGTGTGTGAATTCCCCACTGCCCTGGCGGAGGACTCAGAGCCAGACAGGCATGGGCTTGGGGAGAAAGGACTTTGGCACCCGGATCTGTCCCCAGAGAGTGGGCATCTCTGCTATTTGGGGGCAGAGGGGCCCACCGCTCATTTCAGCAAGGGGAGGAAGGAAGCTCAGACTGTGTTAACCCTGGCCTGGGCACTGTGGCTTCCGCCTGCTTGCTCCTGCCAACACTGCCCCCTGCTGCTGGCGGGACCCCGTGCACCCGATGATGCCTCCAGCCCTCACTGAGCCTGGTGGGCGTCTGTGACGCTGGTCGCCCACTCAGGTGGGCATGGCATCTTTGTGTTTTGTTTCCATGGCCGGGGATGGTTTGCAAAACTACCCACGTTCCCGCCTGGTCCTGGTGATGCTTTGTGGGGCAGGATGGCTGAACAGGGAGTGGAAGGACCTCCTCTTCCCTCCAGAAGATCTGAGTGTAGTGTGTGAATGCCCTAGGCACCTCCACCGCCCACAGGTGTGCCATGAAGGAGGCTCCCACAAGGTGCCCCCAGCCCCTGGGTGAAGCCTGGCTGGGGCCTCACTGCTTATAGAGCCAGGCTGGGAGGTGTGGGAGGTGTCTGCTCAGGGGCCGAGCCTTTTAGGGTCCCAGTGAGTCAGATTTGACTTGATTGGCTGTGAGGGAGGGAGGGGGGGGTCTTTCAGAGTCCCAGAGGTGCCCACGGTCATCTCCTTGGTCTCTGGGTTTCTGGGTCCCTCCCATTTGTCTCTGGCAAAGGGTGATCCCAGGAGGTCCTGTCCCCAGGGGAAGCCAAGTCTGAGTCCAATTGAGGCCACTTTCTTTTTCCTTCTCCCTTGGCCTGCCCATCCGCCCTCTGACATTCCGGAAACGTGCTCACCAACCTCAGAAAGAGCACAAGGCCAATTCCTTGCGTGTGGGGTGTGCTTGGCCTGGCCCAGAGGGGGCGCAGGCCACCCTCATGGCTGTGTTCCCAATTGCCTCTTTCAGCTGCAGGTCCCTGAACTTAATAAGCCTACGTCTCCCCTTTCAGAAACAAAGGTGACCCCGCGCCCATCACCCCAGCCCAGGCAGTCAGAAACGTTGATACAGCAGCAGTCCAGGGTCCATGATACAGGGTCGGGGTCTGCTTGTACAGCGCCCCTGGATTGTTCCAGTGCTTCCCCAGAAAGGGCCAGGGCTCTGACAAAGCTCAGAGTGCATGCTGCTGGTGAAGGGAGAGTTGTGGTCCACTTCAGAACCTGGAGCGGTTTGGGATTGGGGCCTATTGCCCCATGGTGGCATTGGTGCACTCTCTCCAGGAAGCTGCCCACCTTTCTGATGTGTCCCACCCTCACTCATTTGGTCTCTCCTCGGGTTGTCTTAGCGTGGGAAACAAGCCCTGACCTAGGCTCTGTGGTCCAGATGAGGCTGGATGAGGACGGAGGGGCAGTGAAGACAGTCTGAAGACTCAGAGATCAGGGTGGCTGCCACCAGGCGTGCCTCCTCCACTCAACCACCCCCGGGTCTGGACAGGTGCACAAATGGCATCTCCAGCTGGCATGTGTGGGCCTGAGATGTCTCTGGCAGACAGTGCTGGAAGTTTCATGCTCAGACTTTCGCTGGAGGACAGGAGAGCCTGGGAATGCACCCCCCAAATTGCCCTTCTTCCTTTAGGGGTGGGGAAAGGTGGTGAAGGGGAGACACGCATATTTTATACTTGTAGACTGAGAGAGGACAGGAGTCAGTGGTACTCTGTATCCTTGTAGACTGAGAGAGAACAGGAGTCAGTGGTACAGTGTAACCTTGTAGACAGAGAAGACAGGAGTCAGTGGTACAGTGTAACCTTGTAGACAGAGAGAGAGAGAGAACAGGAGTCAGTGGTACAGTGTAAGCTTGTAGACAGAGAGAGAGAACAGGAGTCAGTGGTACAGTGTAACCTTGTAGACAGAGAGGACAGGAGTCAGTGGTACAGTGTAATCTTGTAGACAAAGAGGACAGGCATCTGGTACACTGTAACTTGTAGACTGAGAGAGGATGGGAGTCAGTGGTACACTGTATCCTTGTAGACAGAGAGGACAGGAGTCAGTGGTACACTGTATCCTTGTAGACAGAGAAGACAGGAGTCAGTGGTACTCTGTATCCTTGTAGGCTAAGAGAGGACAGGAGTCAGTGGTACACTGTATCTTTGTAGACAGAGAGGACAGGCGTCTGTGGTACACTGTATCCTTGTAGACAGAGAAGACAGGAGTCAGTGGTACACTGTATCTTTGTAGACAGAGAGGACAGGCGTCTGTGGTACACTGTATCCTTGTAGACAGAGAAGACAGGAGTCAGTGGTACACTGTATCTTTGTAGACAGAGAGGACAGGCATCTGTGGTACACTGTATCCTTGTAGACAGAGAAGACAGGAGTCAGTGGTACAGTGTAACTTTGTAGACAGAGAGGACAGGCGTCTGGGTACAGTGTAACTTGTAGACTGAGGGCAGCTGTCAGTAGTACACTGTATCCTTGTAGACCTCTGAGAGAGGACAGGAGTCAGTGAGAGAGGTTAGAAGTGGTCTCTGCTGGACCTCCTGCCTAATCCTGAGGAGACCTGGGCCACATTGACTTCGGGCACCTCCAGGTCGGCGTGGCAGTTGGCCGCTCTCTCTCCCTTGCAGCCGACAACACAGGTGTCTGTGAGTCTGAGCGAAGTGTGGCCTGTTGAGGTGTGTGTTCTGGATTCTTGCTGTGTCTGCAGTTGCTCACATTTTCCGGCAACCCCCCCTCCCCGCCACGGTTCAGAGGTGCCTTGGGTGTGTCTTCTGGTGCCAAGTGTTCTGTGGTAGCAACTGTTGGTGCTGACTAATGAGGCTTCCTGGCAGTGGTGCTGGTGCCCTGGTCTCCGGCAGGAACCTCCCTTCTCAGTCGCCCCACGGAAGACCTGAGAAAGGTGCCTTGTCCTGCAGAGTCTCTGGGAAAGAAAGACCTAGAACCCAGAGAACCAGGTGCCTGGGAGGAGTCAAAGAGCAACTTAGGGACCGAACTGACACAACCACGTGTCCCCTCCAGGGCCTGTGAGAGAGCCACGTGGCTGCCTACGCTTTGTCTGGAGGGTGGACACTATCTCTTTGGCTATGTGTCCTTGCGGGTCTCAGTTCCCTCCCAGACCTTCTGTGAGGATGGCGGGAGAGCCCAGGGTGATGTGCCCACACGGGACTGGTAAATCCCCACCAATGCCTTTTTCCTTCCTTCTTCCCCCCAGTGGTAGAGCTCTCCCCGCCACATTCAATGGCTCCTTCCACAGTCGCCCTATGGACACTCTAAAAACTGCAGCTGCTGGAGACTGCCCTCTAGGAAAGAAAGGGGACGGCGTGGGGGGGGGGGGGGGCGGGGGTGGTGGTGGTGGTGGAGGACTTCTGTGGTCGCTGGTTCCTGCCCCTGCCCCTCGACTGAAGTGTGACCATCTACCTTTGAGCCTTGGCAGGGACACAAGGAGCCTTTCTAGGTCCAGCACTGCCAAGGCTTGAGGGACTCCACAGAATCCCCAACCAGAGGCCAGGCTTTCCATGACTAATCCTGGGGCTTCTTCAGGAAGTGGAGAAGTGGCCCTTGCCTGGTGGCATGCTCTGCAGACCCAGGGGGACTTAGCTAGCCTGTCCGGCTTGACTTTGCTGCCTCCACGCTAGAGAACTTTGTCCAGGAGGGACGGGCAGGAGGTCGCTGACTTGTCCCCTGGATGCCCGATGCTGGCGAGCCTGGCCTGGAAGGTAGCCCCTGTGGGAACAAGTGCTTCTTAAGGCCCACCCAGGGATCAGAAGGTCTCAGAGCTGGGTCTTTTCTAGCCCTGTCATTAAGCCTCCCTGCCTATTCTCCTCCACAGGCACCCAAGTCTCGGGCTCAGATAACACGGCTTTGTCTTCAGGGCCCTTTCATGACTGGAAACAAGAGGACTAAGTTTCGACTCCCGTTCACAGAAAATACAATTGTCCCTCCATTCCCAGGCCTCCCTAGAATGCCGGACTTCCCCAAATGGGGGCATAAACGGAGGAGCCGGCTGCAGCACAGGGGATTCTTTCAGAAACATTCCCCGCCGGAGAGTTTCCTTAGGATGGACGATCTGTGTCCGCAAGAGATTTATCCTTGAAACCTCCCTGGCTTCGCAGGGGTTCCTAGTAAATAGCCCGGGGCCAGAGATACGCTGTGAGTTTCTGAGAAGATCTCAGAAAAGTCTCCTCCCATCACCCAGCCTTGTCTTTGTGTCTGGGGCTAAAATGTGCCCGGGACAGGTGTTTGCTCCCAAAAGGAGACAGCTTGTGGGATGCACACCGGCCTTCTCCTTGGCCTTGCAGTGGCATGGGGGCTGTCAGATGCTGGGTCTGGAAGGTGAGGGGTCACTCGCCCAGCCTGGGAACCACCAAGCCCTCTGCCAGCCCCCCATCTCCATTTCCTGGGATGTTCGTCTGTCTGCAACTCAACTTGGCATTCTCTGCACTTTGGGGTTTTGTTTGTTTGTTTTTCTAAGCGTTTACTTGGTGGTGGTGGATAGGGGAGGGATGGGTTAGTGACAGGGCAAGGGGGGCATTTAATCAGTTACTCTTTTAAATAGGTTTAATTGTACGAAGATTATAATGCATACAAACGTGTGTAATTAGGGGAGTTGGTTCTGTCAGACAGGGTTTTAGTCAAGAAAATTATAGTGTTCATAAGCCGTTTAAAGGAGGAGGCAGCATATATTAACATGCAACTAGTTTTTGTTAATTCATGCTGGGTATTTACCACTGTTCCCAGAGGTATTGCCCCCAATTCGAAAGTGTTCCTGCTTCCCACATGTCTCCCGGGAATTCCTTCTGGGAAGTGGCCCCTGGTGGCTCACCTTCCCAGAGTGCAGCGTCTTCCTCGAGGAGACAGACAGGGCCAGCTGCTGCCTCCACTCTAACCCCGTTGGTTCCTGAGTCACGTCACACCCTGGGGCTTTCAGAGTTGGTGGGAAATGGGATCCGGAGGTGCCGGATTTTTCCCCAGAGACTTTGCGAAGCCACAAGAGCATCCGCTGGGGGAGGTGGGGATGCCTCCTGAGGAAGAGGGCAAGCCGCTTCCTCTCCCCAAACTGGAGGTTCCAGGGAGCAGACATGCTGTGCAGATGAGGGTCAAGGGCAGAGAGGACTGGAGCCCGGGGGAGGTTAGGGAGTCTGGGGAGTGGGGTACAAGGGTGGACCCAGTGGTCTCTCTGACGCCAGGCTTGGTGAGTTCAGGGGGCAGATGGATGGGAGGGAGCAGGGGGCCAGCAAAGAAGGTGACAAGCAGGAGACAGGAGAGGAGCTTCGAGAGGTGGATGTAGCCAGACCCCAGAGGCCCTTCTGAGGACTGGTCTGGAGGGGGCATTTACCCTCAGGGCACTAGGAGGGGTGACACTTTGCAAGAAATGAAAGGGCCCAATGCAAGAGAACCGGCATGTTCCCTTCTCCGGCTTCTGCCACCATCTTCCCACATGCTCTCAGGGGCCTCTGGGCCGAGCACAGGGAGCATGACCATGCCCGGCAGAGGTGCCGAGACCCCTTGAGGAGCACCAACGAGGTGCAAGGCTGACCATGGGTTGCCTCCTTCCAGTACCCACCTGGCTGTCAGAGTGCTGCCCCACATCTCTGAGGGTGCACGGCTCCATCTGGGGGCCAAATTCTGGAACTCTGCAGGCTTCCTGGAAGTTTGAGGGGGCAGAGGACAACAGAAAGGGTATTTGCAACAGAGGGCTCCCCCCCAGGGCCCGGGCAGAATATGTGAGGGGACCCCAGATGAACTGGTGTGGAAAGAAGCGAGGGTTTCTGGGTCAAGGGTCAGGTTGGGCAGGGCTGCCCATGGCTTTGCACTGTCATTGTAGACCTACGTTTTTCGTGCACTTCGACTCAAGAGGGGTTTATGAAAGGTCGATTCCCCACAGGGGCAGCTGCCTCTGGGGAACTGGACCGTCAGCCACACCCAGTCTGCAGCCCACCACGCCAGCTTCCCTTTCAACCCATCCCTGAGCGGGAAGGGACAGTCCCAGTGGAGGGCCATGCAGTGGAGGGCCCCCCTTTTGTCTGAGGCGCAGCACCCTGCTGTCACTGGAATCAGGCTTCTGATGCGGTTGTACACACTGGCTCCTGGTCAGGTGGTCAGGCTGTGAAGCGCCTTCCACCGGCTCAGTTTTGTAGCCCAGCTCCCCACATCTTCTTCCCCTTTTTATCCGAAGCTCCTCACCCCACGGCCCCCCAGTGCCTGCGTGCTTTGCCACGTGTTGCTCCGTAACTGTTTCGGGGTGCCACTCTGCGACCTGGTGCCACACACACACACACACACCCAACGCTCCTGCTCAGAAGCGTCAAATACCCAGAATCACGTCATCTGAACGGTCATGGACATGCCTCTTCCCCGTTGCTTTGGGCCAAGTCATTCGTTAGCACCCGAGACCACCGGTGCAGGTTTTGACAGGGCAGGTGCGTGAGGGCGGTCCCTCCTCCAGGGCCCTGGAGCGCTGCGGGCCTCCTTCCCTGGCCTCGGCTGGGCTGAAATAAATACGTCCCTAATTGCGTGTGGTGCGGGGAAGCGATCCCATAGGCATTAATTTGCCCGAACCCAGATTATGTGAGAAAGAGCACGCCTGGCATGTTTTTCTTTTCCATTAACACTCCGGTGATAAACAGCTTAGATGCGCCGAGGAAAAAATTAATGAAACTATTGTAACAATTGTGCGCATGTAGGTAATTTATTAAGGACAATTAAAAAGCTTTAAAAATCATCCATGAGGCAAACGGAACAGGAAGCCGGGACGTGGCGGATTTTGGCAGGGAGCCTGCCTGTGGGGGCGCCGAGTGGGTCTCTGGACCCATCGCCCTCTGCCCCGCTACAGCAGCTAGCCGGCAAGTGGCATACTGTTCCCCCTGCTCTGGAAGGCCAGGGACAGGGACCTCGATGCAGGGCAGCCATCTGAGAACCGCGGTCCGAGACGGGGGTGCACTTTCCCCCAGATTCACTCCCGAGGGCTTGTTGCTCCACGAGGCAAGGTCCATTCTCCTGCGATGCTGTGTGTCTGTGTGAGGACTGCAGCCCCTGGAAGCCTCGGAACCAGGAGAGGGGAGCTCAGGGGCCATGGCCAGGTGCTGCTGCCCAGTGACTAGCTCCTGACCTTGGGTGACCTCTCTGTGAACGCTCTGAGCCCCTGCTCTCCCATCTGCCAAGTTGGCGGTGCTGGTAGGCTCTTGCTCACAGGGAGGACACGGCATCATGTGTGTGGCATGCTTAGCTTAGCAGGGGCCTGGACACATCTGTCCGAAGGCCTGGTGCCCGCGCTGTGCCTCTGTTGTTTGTTGCATTGTGTCAAACACCGATGCCCTGTGCCCCCCTGGCGTGAAACACTGCCCAGTCCTGGGCCAGCCCCACAGTTGGCTGCGGGCCGGAGCATGGTACGCCCAGGATTTTCTCTGGCTGGTTTTTGGAAGGGGAGCTCCAGACCTTACTTCCTGGTCCACCTGGGTCTGAAGGTCCTGCTGAAAGCTCTCTGGCGTCTGAGGCTCTCTGGCCTCGCTCCATGAGTTGCGAGGGCTGGGGATTGCGCCAGGACGTCTACCTCGAAATCACCGTCACCTCCCACTGCGACTGTGTTGGCTGGAGGCCACTTGGGGCTGAAACTGCGATCTCTGACTCTGTGGCCAGTACCCCCTCCAGACGTGCCGACACCTGCTGACCTGGCCCGTCCATCAGCATGGCCCCTGAGGGTGCACCCAACTACCTGGGCCAGTGCGTGGGTGCACTCAACCCCCGACTCGAGCTTTGCAAGAGGCCCCTCTCCAGAAGGAAGGAGCCGCCATGTCTTCTGCTGGTCTGAGCTCCACCCCCAACCCGTCTTCCCTCCTGCCCCAGAGTGATGGCCCATCCCACGTTGGCATTTTCTTCTCCTCTGTGAAGGATGGAGGGGGCACTGGGGAGCGTGCTGCTGCTGCTGCTCCTTTCTCCGATGGTTGATGCACGAAAACCCCCGCCCTAGAGACCAGGGGTCCTCAAACTTTGTAAACAGGGGGCCAGTTCACTGTCCCTCAGACCGTTGGAGGCTGGCCTATAGTTTAAAAAAAAAAACAAAAAACTATGAACAAATTCACTATGGACTTGGGATGAGTCGGCGGCAAAAATACCTGGCAAGCTGGATAAATGTCCTTGGTGGGCCGTAGTTTGTGGACCCCTGCATAGACCAGCAGTTTCTCCAAAAAAGGACCCCTTTTGTCAAGGGAAGTTCCATTCATGGGTGCTGTTGGCCACTCTCCAGGAAGCCCTCTGGTTCTGGCTGTACTTCCTCCACGGACATGTAACCGTTCCGTGTCCATCACAGACATACACATCTACTTGCAAGAAGGAATTTTTTACTCCCCTCACCAACTAGAAAGGAACATGAACTATTTTAGCGCAGACATCTCAGACATGACAGATTTTTTCCCTCTCGCAGTGCTGCAAATGAACAGTGAAACATTACTTGCGTTTGCTATTAAAAGCTATAGAGCCTGTAAAAAATAGTAAATTATAGAGACATTATCAAAGTTTATAGGCACTAGAATTTGACCTTCCGCGAATTCCGCATTGGAGGGGGGTGGCGGTTGCTTTTCTTTCTTCTGGACGAAATATGAGCGGGAGGAAGATTTATTTCCTTCCGTGGCAAAGTAGCAACTGGAAATGGCATGCCCCAGTTTGAGACACAAAAACAAACAATCAGCTACAAAGCCATGAAGGGACAGAAAGTAGTTCAGGAAGCCTGTCTTCTTGGGAAAAAGGCAAAGCCTTCAGAGAGGGAACAGGTCTCCAGACAAATCCACCCCTCTCTAGACGACCGTGTCCATCACTTCGGTGGGCGCCCACCCACCCCGGGGTCCTCAGAGGCTCAGAGAAACCAAGACAGCATTGTGCCATCCTCCCCTGCTCTCCACCTGTCGCCAGACGCCCACCTCTTCCCTTCCCGAGACTTGGCTGGAGGGAGATGAGGGCCTGCCTGAGGCAGGCAGTTTGTTTTTCCATCGTGGGGTTGAGGGAACGGTGGAAGGGGCAGTAAGGGTGCTAACGTTCTCTGTGGTTAATGGGTTCCCTGGGACCCCCTGGAGTTTATGCCGTTGCTGAAAACGGGGGTCAGAGCCAGAGGACGGACAGGGAAAGACACAGGGACGGACAGGGAAAGACACAGGGACGGACAGGTGAATGGCTGGAAAGAGCCACGTGTTGGGGGCTGGTGGAGCTCCTTGTGTCCTGGACATGGCCCGAACGAGGGGTGCCAGAGACTGCCTGCAGCACCCGGTGTCCTCTGTGAGGTCCAGGGATGAGCATGAGCATGGGTGTGGGGTGGGGGGTGGGGGGGATAGGGACAGGTGTGCACACGCACGCCCGTGCACTTGAGATTGGGATTTCTCAGCCATGCGACCACTCCGCTGGCAGAAAAGCTTGTCGTGAAACACCCAGGTGAGTTGCTGAGCTGAGAAGTCCCCGGGGGCCGAGTGGGGGTGTTGGGAAAGGTGCTTCCACACAACTGGCTGTTGTCTCTGAAGCTACGGGCAGATGAGCCCATGGGGGGGTTCCGAGCAATCCTCTGGGTGCCTTTGTGACACATCTCCACGCCCGCTGTCCTGTGACATTTCTGCAGCACCAGGAGCCAGCTGTTCTTTGTCCAAGAGCAGAGGCCCCCTGGTTATGGCTGCATCTGCACCCAGAATGGCTTCTGCTCACTTTCTGGCCTGCAGGTGCCTCTGCAGAGAGCACTCCGCTGTCTGGCTTCTCTCGGACGTGGAAGGGGGGCGGTTGAAGGGGCAGGAGCTTGGGAAGGCCCAGGTGGGATTTGGGAGGATTCCTGACCCCAGAGCTGACATCAGAGTCACTGGTTGGATGAGCCGTTCTAATGAGCAGAAAGAGCTTCAGGGCCCTGAGCTCCCTTGCGCAGCCACTGTCTGCTGAGACCAGCACCCCGGGGGACCCCTGTGCACCCAGGAGAACCCCCACTTATCGTGAACAGCCACCCAAGGACTCAGAATTGCAGCATGGCCTCAAGGAGGCTGTGGGACCTGGGACTACCTTCCCCATGGTCGTTAGTGTGCCCTGAGCTAGCTGGAGTGATGACTGTCCCCTGGCTGGGTCAGGATGGTGTCACAGGCCGGTTCATGTGACCATGGGCTTCCAGGGACCATGAGGAGCAGTTCCTGCAAACCCAGCCTTTCCTGACAGCTGCCAGGAGCATGCTCCCGGAGGACCACTTGACCCCCGGCTCCCTGTGGACTGTGGCGCCGTGGACAGGAGTGGGCTCTCACAGCCGAGTCGCCCATGTGTCCCTTGAACCCGTTAGCAGTGGAGGGAGCAGCGTGAAGAGCCCACCGCTCTGGACCAGGAAGCAGGTGTGCGTGGGGTCCCTCTCGGGCACACCCCTGCTATCTGCACAGGGCCCCGCCTGCCTGTTGTCCTTGCAGGGTATCTCGATGACCCAGCTCTGCCCCGGTCCTCCCATCACGGGCTGTGTGGCCTTGACACTGAGAAGGGACAGCGGAGAGCCTCGTGTCCCCTCTGGCCTCGTCAGGTTGGGGAAAGTGCCTGGCCCAGGGCAGGGGCAGGCGAGGCACTCCGCCGCCCGGGTGCCCACCTCCGCCTCGTCCTGCAGGCCTGGGTTCTAGCACCCTGGCTTCCTCCACGCCAGCCAGCTGTCCACTGGATGACCCTCGCTCTCGGGGTGGCCACTTTTGCACAAAAGATGGTTTTGTGCTGGCCCTCAAAGTCAGGCGGGGCACCCTGACTCCCCATCTGTGCACAGGGAGCTGTGGTCACGGTGGGCCTGCTTGGCAGCCCCGGCCAGCGTTGAAAGGGGGAGGGGGTGGTAACTGGAAACCATTGCATGTAAATGAGGGTGTTTTTGCCTCCTGTTTGCCTTTGTGAAAAGCGACTTCCTGTACAGCCGCTAGTGCTTAAAAAGCCTAGACTGGGGGGCCTGCAGGGGCAGCGCTCAGCCCCGGTCCACTGCTCAGCTCGCCTGGTTCATGGGACCGTGAGGAATTAAAGATCGCAGCTGGTAAAAAAGAGATCATCTTTAAACAAGCACAGCTCCCTCTCCCCACGTCCCTCAAGCGTTTAAATGTTCGTGTCTAGTGCTTCCAAAGCAAACAGAGATGTTCCTGAGCCTCGGGGAGAGCTGGGGCCCGAGACAGCAGGGGGACCAGGGCGGCTCCGGGAACAATGGGGGAGCCCAGGACTGCGCCTTTGAATCCTCAGCCGCCTGCTCGCCTTCTCAGGAAAATAGGAAAATGCTGAGCGCCCGCCAGGGCCTGCGACGTACTGCTGATTGTGTGACCTGGGACACACTTTGGACCCGCCCCCTCCCCGGCACACGCCTGCCCGTCCCGTGGATGCCTGAGTGTGGGTCTTGTGCACTCTGGGCTCTGCGGACAATGCTTAAGAGGTGACTTGGGAAAGAGCTTCGGTAGGTAGCATCCCCAAGCAGCTGCTTACTGCTTGCACAGTGCCTGGTGGGTGGCAGGTGGAGGTGGACCCGATGCCCAACAGAGAGGGCCCCGGGGGACGTTCACCCGAAGCAGGCACTGCAGAAGGCGAGAGGCTTCAAGGGGGTTGCTTGGAAGTCCCATGCCACCACTGAGCGGAAGCCATCACTGTCTCTGCACAGCTGTTCCTGAGCTCCTTGCTGGCGAAACCAAAAGCGAAGAGACTCAGACGTGCAGGGGATGAGTCAGGCCGGAGAGCTTCGTAGCCTCTCTGCCTTGCACACGGATGTGCAGAGCTGTGGTCTCGATCAGGGCCGGACCTAAGGGCAGAGCTCAGGAATGGAACAGGCCTGCCGATGTGGAGTTGGAAGGTCGACAGTGTCGTCCCAGGGCTCTCTGAGTTTATTTTAGGCAGACAGTTACCTTCTGGGTCAACCCCCACCATTCCAAGTGTTATCAGCAAGAAGCTCATTGGAGCCTTCCAAGGCTCTTACAGGTGGGGACAAGGCACCCTCTCCTCCCACCCGGGTCCTCTCCATCCACCTGTGGCTTCACAGACCTCACTGGGAAGCTCCTGGCTGTTGGGGAGAGGCAGAGAAAGGGAAGTTGGGCAGTGTTGCGTTCCACGGTTGAGCGTTTGACACTTAGTGCCACTCCTGGTCCTCCCCCGCTCCTGCTGCAGAATGGACTCTCAGGGCAGTGCTGGATGTCTGTCTTCTCCACACCCCAGGGCCGACCTTGTGAACCCCAAAGGAAGTCAGTGAGTGCAGGATGTCGCCTGGCCTGGCGCGTGATGTGATTTTCCCAGACCTTATTAAAGACGGCATTGTTTCCTGAGCCTGTTTTAAGGAGCAGCTCATAGGACCGAATGTCTTCTGGAACATTCCTCGGGACACTTTCTAGAAAGTCACTTCCCACTTCGACCTTCTGAACCTTCACCTGTGCAATGGTGACGATGTCCTCCTAGCATCTCTACTGCCCGCCTTCCTCTTATTTCCCACCCATAGGCTGCTGGCAAGAGATAACTTTCCCCTCTTGAAATCGGGCTAATACTTCTTGAGAAGCTGGATGCCTCCTGGCTGCATAGTTTCAAAGACGGGTGTCTGAGTACTGTGCATGATGTATGTGCACATATTTATATGTACACTGTAGTTTGTATTGTATGTTGTATAAAGAGGTACTGTGTATGTTTAGGTGTGTGAGCCTCTTCACTCATGTATACGCACGTGCCTCTGTGCATGTGGTGTGTGCGCGCGCGTGTGTCTAACAGGCCACCGAGCTTTAGGTCAGCCAGCGCTACATGCTTCTGTCACAGACCGGAGTGTCGGGCCCGTGTGCCATTTCTGGGTGGCGTGCAGAAGCAGGCAGAGAGCTTCCTGCTGCTGGCGTCTCCTGGGAGGCGTGGATGGGGACGGGGAGCCCCGGAGAAGTCTCGAGGAGCCCCCACTCCAGCGCTAGTTCGTCTTCTTTGCTTCTCAGCACGGAGTCTGGCTGCCCAGCCCCTCACCTAGCCTGGCTGCCACCTGACTCCAGAGAGTTGCTGGGCTCCTAATTGCTCCTCAGCCCCAGGGGCCTGGCAGGAGGCCCTGGTGGGGATGGCTTGTGCTCCACGCAGGCCCCATGGGGATATGCTGAGCGTCGGGTGACTCCCGCTGCCCTGCGGTGGCCGGGACCCTGGCGAGTGTGTGGGGTTGTTTGCTTTGGGGTAACTATGGCAGCTCCTTTTAATTGCCACCATAGCTCCCAGCCTGTCTCTACACTGGGAGTTTGCACACAGCCCTGAAGAATGCCTGCCTCTCTAGGAGGGCTGGCCCTGCCAGCCTCTGTGAAGTCTCTCCCTCCCGCTCAGGGCCTGGGGAGCACAACTTGAGTGTCAGGACCTTCGTGTGGCACCAAAATCCAATTGTTTATGGGACTTGGATGGAACACCCCTGTGGCACCTTCAAGGTGGTCTCTGTGTTCAGCTAGGACCATGGTCCACTCACTCTGGCTGTGCTCTGGCTCAGTTTGGGGTCAGAGTGGGAAGGGGGTGTGGGAGGTGAAGGAAGGGGCGATGGGAAGGAGGAGGAGATGATCAGTCTTTGTAGAAGAGGGCAGGCAGTGGCCTGGGGGTGGGGGTGGGGAAGAAGAGGTGGGGCTAGCTGCTGTGAAGTCCTTAACGGTGGTGCGACACAGAGGTTGGTGCCAGGCCCATCCACTCCCTCTGGTTCCCACGGGAGGAGGACATGCTAAGCTGGAGCCTCCCCCCTCGATGTCATGTGCTGTCGATCCTCCCATGCCGTCTGCAGGCGGTGATGGCAGACAGGTGTCACCCACGCCTGCTGGTGGGCACTGGAGAGATGCCACCTCATGGCGAGGGTAAACCACGCTGCACCGGTCTCTGCCGACTCCCCGGCACCCCAGTTCCTGGGTCTGTACCTCCTTATGGAAGGAGGCGGTCCCAGCTTCCAGCCAAATGCCTGGCCGCTGGGTTGCTTATGACGAGCTGGCGGTGTCCCTCCTGAAGTGGACAGGGCAGCAGCGTGGAGCAGGTAGAGCCAGCACACGGGCGGAGAGGGGGTTCAGCGTGTTCCTTTGCAGACACGTGCTCTTAGGGCCTCAGGACCCCTTGGCAGTCAGCCAGCTCTGGCCACTTTGCGGGGACGAGTTGGCAGGCCCGTCTTGCGCGTGATTCTATTGAGACCTGAGCCTTGAAGCTTTGGCTTCACAGCGAGTCAGGTGAGCTTGTCCACACTGCTGCGAAGTCTGGCGGGGGAGTGGGCCCAGCACAGAGGGTGCTCCCTCCAGGAGGTCAGGGGAGGGGCAGCCTTGAGTGGCACGGGGGAGGCACCAGGGGCTCTCATGAGACCCAGATCTTGTGCGCTGGAGAGGGAGGGGGCAGCGCCCAGGAGGTTCAGGGGTGAAGGGTGCTCAGACAGACTCCCCATCCCCATGGTGGGCTGGGGTGACCAGGAGAGGTGAGTCTTTGTCTTCTATGCTATATTCACACACTCACCCATCCACAGTCACACACATCCATACACCCCACCCCCCCTTCCATACCTACTCTCTCTCACACACACATACCCCACAGCCACACACGCACATGCACACTCCCACCCGTACTTACTCTCTCACACAGTCACATACACTCACTCCCCCCCACACCCATCCATACTCTCTCACTCTCTCTCTCTCACACACACACACACACACACACACACACACACACACACACACAGCGTGGGGCCCCTGCTCACCCTGCCAGCCCACCTGTGAGGGCAGGAGGAGGGGCCGTGTGCAGCCGTGCAGGGTGTCCGTATCAGTCCAGTGTGCTGAGGGTCACAGAAGGGACTGCAGGACAGTGGGTCTGGGGGGGGCAGGTGGGCACTCACCCGGGTTGACCGTTTGAGAATGCCCCTCCGAGTCTCTGTGGAAGACACCTCCCTTCCCCCACCCTCCCCCCATGCAGCCCTGCCCTGTGAGCTGGGCCCCACTGGACAAAGGCAGCTGACCACACCCATCGTTGTGGATGTGTGTGTGTGTTCACACTGACATGATCCTCAGTGACTGTGACTGCCCTCACCCCACGCCCTGTTTCCGCTGGGTGTCACCCACTCAGACCTTCCCAGGGGCCCCCGCTGACCCTGCTCTTGACCTGGCCACGCAGCACGAGGCTCGGATCACAGAGCCGCCAGGCCGTCCCCAGAGTGCTCAGATCCGCACACCGACAGCCCGCTCGGTGCCTGCTCCCCCAGGGCCACGTGGTCATCCCAGGCAGCTGTTCTCTGGTAATTAGTCAGCCCAAGCCTTACAGGTTCAATGACTCATTGTCTTAAATTTTAATAAGTACAGGAAAACAGAGTGCTGATTTATTAAAATTTAATCCTCCTAAGAGGTGGCGTCGGCAGAGGGGCGGCCTGCTGCTCGGGAGGACTGTGTGGGAACAGACATCACGTCCTCCTTGGGCCCCCTGTTGCCCACCTTGGCTGGGGACCTCTTCCCACTCAAGGCCACTTCTCCAGGACAGGGTTTTGTCCTGCTGGATTGCTTCCCATCTGTCTTCCTTTGCCACTTCCTCCCTTCTCATTCCTGTCCCCTCCACCCTGCCCTCTCTCCGTCCCTGCTGGCCAGTCCACTCTGTCTGGTCCCCCTGCTTGCTCTTGTTGCTTCTGCCCCCTCCTCGCTTTAACCCCCCTGATTCCCCACAGGAACCCTGGTGGCATGGCGGTCAAAGTCCCTGGCCTCTGAGCCAGCACGCACCCACGCGGCAACGTGCCACTCTGAAAGTGACCACCAAGGAAGCCCTGCGCTCGAGAGGGCCTGCTCTGCCCTGTGAGCCCACACCCCTCAACAACACACAGACGCATGATTCACCCTGCCAGCAAGGTCACAGAAATGTCGGGGTGTCCTGCTGTGTGCGGCCCCCACAGCACAACCCCACCCTCAGCAGCTGTGGGCATTGTGCCCATGCCAAGGTCCAGGATACCCCACTGCGTGGCCCCCAGGTTCCCATGTTATTCTCTAGAAAACTCTTCTGCCTGGAGGGGGCAGATCTTCCCCCTCTCAGGCCGGCCTCCAAGCCTGGGTTGTGTCCCTGTGAGCCTGCGTTGGAGAGAATTTCCTTCTATTGATCAAAAGGCATTCCAGCGCAGGGCAGGGACATCCCCGGAATGAGCCTTGTCATTTAAAACATTTCCTCTTCAGAGGCAATCAATTTAGGCCAAGTGTGGTGGTGCAAGCCAAGCTGAAATTCGACAGCAAGAGAGGAATGTGGGCCCCCAAAGCATTATGGGCCATTAAGTCAGTAACGTACCGAAGGCCTCTGGGTAGGCTGCGTGCGTGCGTGCCTGCCTGCCTTGTTAATTGCAGGGACGCTACAAGTACGTTCTTTCTCTGTGTGTCTCACCCACGGTCACGTCCCGAGACACGCTCCTCCCCACAAGCTCGCCTGCCCAGGGTACTTGTGTGAAGTAGCCCTTAGGGTCTTGCTTGGTCTGTGTCTTTGTGGAGGCCACAGCCCCCACCATCACCCCTCCCTGGCTTTCAGGAGCTGAAGCCGCAGAGCAGTGAGCTCCCCACCCCCACCCCCCGCTTTGATAGTGAAGATCCAGGCAGCCTCCCCCAGAGTTGCTGGGTTCCCCAGGATGGTCCACCTGGAGCGGCCAGCCTCATGGGCCCCTGGGGGACAGGCAGACTCGTAAGGCCTCTGTCTGCATGGGACCAGCAGTTTTGAAATGGCCTGAAGGCGTTTGATCTGGGGCGTTTTGGCGGTGAGTCGGACCCAGAGGCTCTCTGGGTCATTGCTGGGGGGTGCTGGGGGTGGCATGGGCTCACAGCAGAACAAAGCACTGCCCGTTCTCGCCTGGCCCACGATGGTTAGGTTTGCGCCGTTGCTGCAACCCCTGTGCCAGTGCAGCTCATTGAGGGCTTGCCTCTTTGTTGTTGTTTTTAATAAATAATTTTTTGGGAGCTCATACAACTCCTATGAGGATCCATACATACGTCAATTGTATGCAGACCACATTTACACACTTGTTGCCATCATCCCTCTCAAAACACCCTCCCTCTGCTTAGTCCCTCAGTACCTAAGCACCCCAGTACTCCAGCTCCCCTTATTTCCCCACCCTCACCCTTTCCCTTCCCCATGAACCCTTAATAATTTACAAATTATTATTGCTTTTTTATATTGTACACTGTCCGAGGTGTCCCTTCACTCCCTTCCCTGTTGTCCATGCCCCAGAGAGAAGGTGATATGTAGATCCCTGAAATTGGTACTCCCCTTCTATTCTGCTATCCCTCCACCCTCCCAGAATCACCACTCCCATCACAGGTCCTAAAGGGATCATGTATTCTGAATTCCTCTTGTTTCCAGCTCCAGTGTACATCCCTGGTCAGCTGGATCTGTCAGGTAGAATTGGGATCATGATAGTGGGTGGGAGGAAGCATTTGAGAACTAGAGGAAAATTGCATATTTCATTGTTACTACTAACTAAAAAGTATATCACTATAAATGAGGGGGGAATACAGATTGGAGACCCAAAGCCTATCAATCGATGAAGCGACATCCTCTTACAGAGGGGTTGCAGGGAGATGGTGAGCCAGTCGAGATACAGTTAGTAACCATGAAATATGCAACTTTCCCCACTGTTTTTTTTTTTTTTTTCACTTGCCCTCTGCTTAACCAACTGTGATGTCCTTCCCCAGGGAAAAGGTAGCCCTCGTCAGCCCTGCCAATTCCCGCCTCTCCAATCTCCTCTTCTCCAGCCACGTTTTCTGCATCGCCACCAGGGCTTGGTGATCCTGACCCCTCACATCCCCAAGGACTCTTGTCCAGGACGCCCCGGGGTCTGGTTGCTTTCCCAGCAGCTTACCCTGCCCTGCCTCACCACTGCCCCCACGTGGCCGTGCCTCTCAGGCTCAGCCCCTCCCCTGCCCAGACTCCTCCCTGTGGGCCCCAGGGCCGTCTTAGACCAGACCACACAGCCCCAATTCCTGCCTAATTCAGCTCAACCTGTCCTCTCACAGCACTTCTGCCTACGCGCCCTCCGTATTCTCCAAACAGGACACCCCTTCCTCCTGCGAGTTGCCTGACACTGACTGGCAAAGTGGCGCTGACCAGAAAAGCAGGCGTTCGACACCAGGAGCTGCTCTGCAGGAGCAAGCTGGGGCTCCCTCTGGCCTCACAAACAGCTCTCAGCTCTCTCCTGTCCTACAGGATTGCTGTGTCTAGATGGGTTCGGGCACAGTGAGCTTGGCTTCTTTCAAGGTGGCCAGGATTCTTGGGTCGGAGCATACCACACACAAAAGAGATTGTGTCCGTCAGCCCCGTCTTCTGTTTGTGTCACTCCCACCCCATGGCCTGGGATGCCCTGTTCGGCCCCATTGGATGGCGCCTGATATGAACGGTCACTACCATCTGGTCAATTCCACACACGGCGTTCCTGGGGCACAGAGTGCAGCTGCGCTCGCGGGTTCTCGGGACAGGGCTCCGTCTTTTCAGGAGTGGAGTCTGGCCACCCGACACGAGCAGCTTGGGTTTCCAACTGTGGGTCTGGCGGTGGGAGGCCTAGTGCCCAGATCACGAGCCTGCCGGGGCTCCAAACAGACATGGAAATAGACAGCATTCCATCTTTTTCTTACTGTAAAGCGCTTCCATCTCCTTGATGAGTGGGGAGTGCAGGGGGGTGAGGGAGGGAGGGAGGGCTTAGCCTCGAGGTGGAGGAGCAGAGGTGGCCTGGCCCTGGGATGGAGGGGAAATGGCCTCCATCGCTATGGCCTTGATTCCGACTCAGGGTGACCCGGACTAGAACCGTGCTCCCCAGACCTCCTCCTGTCTTCTTTCTGGTGTATTTTTAACTCTTTATGAGGTTGTCAGGGGAATGGTCACAGAGAAAAACGGGGGCCCCATTCAAGAATCTGTTCACGCTTTGACTGTGGCCTTGGAGGCCGCCCACCACAGAGCTTTCGATGGCTTGACTCAAGAGAAGCTGGTTCCCAGGCTCAGCAGGCCGCCCTTTGAGGTCCGACGTGGCCAGATGTCAAGTCTGCAGCCTGATGGGCCTAGACCCTGGTCAGACCACTTCTCTGAGGAAGGAGAGCAGGAAGAGCACCATGGATTTGCCCCCTGACTGTTGGTCCCATCTTGGCACCAATCACCCTGCTGAGGCCTACTCCCTTGTGGCCATCAGGAATAGCGGCGGGCGGGCGAGGGGGGGGGGCGCTCCCCTTCCCTAAGACTCGGAGAGGCTGTGCCTCTCTGTCTCGCTCCGTTTGGACTCAGCATTCCGTGGCAGCAACTGTGGGAGGTTTCTGGTGGGAGCTTCTCTCCACCGGCCTTTCAAAGGCCAGGGCCTGAGAATTCCTGAAAAATTAATGGGGTCTCTGTGGGTTCTGTACACCTGCTGGTAACCTTGCCTCTCGGGGCCCACTGTGGCCTGGCTGCTGGAGAGCCGCTCAGCAGCCCGTCTTTTGTATGCAAATATGACCTAAAGGAGCCTGGGAGGCTGCCAGCCAGCCATTGTTGCTCGATTTCAAACAGACACCCGGCTTTTCAACTATTCCAGACAGATTTTGAAAATGTCAGCAGTGGGTTCCCCCCGCCCCTCACTCCTGGCCCACCCCTCTCCTCCTCTCTGCCTCCGCCCTGCCACCCACCCCATCATAACATACAATCAAGGAGCTGATAAATAATTTAAAGAACTGCCCCAGAGGGGGCGGACTAGAAAGAGACTCCCAGGCTGGGCTTAAGTGGGGAGAAACTGTCTCCATCCTCTTGCCCGTGCCCACAGGATATTTAAAATATTCAGGAGTGTCCTGCAGGTCTTGAACTCACAAGTGTCTGTGTTCTTCTCATTTTTTTACTCCCGCCTCCTCTTTTGTTATTGAATTTTGCTTTCTGAAGGTGTCTGTCGGCAACTTGTAGGCCTGGCTGCCCAGTGGAAGTTGGACCTAAGTGGAAGCATGCTGAGGCCGGCTTCTTTCTCTGAGTTCTGTGGACACCCTCCCCAAGGCTCGTTGGTGTAATAGTTTGGATCAATGACTGGGATTTTTCAGCTGTTCACTCTTTTTCAAGGAACTCCCTTAGCCTGTCGTTCTTTGTGTGTGGAAGGGTCATCTTCAAGGACTGCGGGCCCCCACCCCCACCCCCGGCCTGGACATTCTGCCCCTCCTGCTCACAGGAAGATGGCAGAGATGTGACCGTGGCAGCCAGGCAGCCAGGAGCTTAGATTACAATGCCTGTGCACAGTTCACCCAATCCTGGATCCTCATGCCCTTCTTGGAAGAGCAGGCACACCGTGCTGCGTCTCTGAGCAGAGCCTGGGTGGTCTTGGGGAGTTGTTGGCACCAGAACTAGAATGATAAGGATTGGCTAGAAGAATGGATGGGTGGATGAGTGCATGGGTGAGTGAGCAGTGGATGAAAGGAAGGAAGAGAGGGAAGGATCGAAAGAGGAGGACATAGAGGATGAAATGGTAGGTAGGTGGATGAAAAGGACAGGTGGATGGATAGAAGGCCAGATCAGACGATGGGCAGATGACTAGATAGGTGGACGGATGATGGAAGGACAGGTGGGTGGACGGAAGCTGTGAAGGAAAGAATAGGCAGAAGGATAGGTGGAGCATAGGTGGATTGAAGGAAGGCTGGAAGGTGGAGGTATGTGGTTTTCCCTTTAATATTTGCTCCTTGTTGTGCAATACTTCATCAGTGGGCATTCCCAGGAGAGGGGGGCTGGGACCGTGCGAGTAGGAGGGCCCAATTGTATCCCGTCCTCCCCCTCTAGCACTCGTAGATACTGCTGCTAACAGACACCCCTCTCCCCAAGACCATTCACTTGGGTTTTTTTTCTCATTGAAAGGGTAATGTTGGGCTGAGCCCCGGTGGCGTAGTGGTTGTGCGCGGGACTGCGGCCCACTGGGACGGAGGTTCAATTCCAGCAGTGGGGCTGGGCCTCCTACTCCCACCACCGGAGAGCAGTGATGCCCACCCCCCCAAAAAAAAGCAACAAAAAAAAGCAAGTGTAATGTTTACTTACATACCCCTTATCCCCCTCCCACATGCCCCTGTTTCTTCTGATACATGTTTGCACTGATACATGTCTGCACAGAAACATGTCTGCATGGACACATGTCTGCATCGATACATGTATACACGGACACATACATGTCTGCATCGATACATGTCTGCGCGGACACATGTCTGCACCGATACATGTCTACACGGACATGCAGACTTGCTCAGGCTCACGCACAGGGCTTTGGCAGATCCCTGCCACAGAGTATCCTCTGGGTGTAGCCAGACCCAGGGGCTGCAGTCTGTTCATCCTGGTGGGTCCAAGCCCCACAGCGTAAAGCCTCAGCAGACGAGCACTCGTGGTCCGGAGGCAGGTCCGTTGTGCGAACTTCTTGCGTCTCTGGGGCTGCCGTGCACATGACCTGTGCGACCGTCACCTCGCTGAGCCTGGGTTTCCTTGTCTGTGCAAGGTAAAGGTGAGGGTGAAGTCAGGTGCTGCCCCCTGACACGGGCAGGTGGGGCACGTGGAACCTTCAGGCAGTGTGACCAAGGGGCTTCTCAGAGGAGGGATGGCGGAACCACCTGTTTGCTGGACACATGCTGAGTGACTGGGCTTTAACCAGTGCCAGGGGACGTGGTCTTAGAACGGTGGCCTCCCCAGCCTCCCCTGGCATTTTCTCCAGCTCAGTTGCAGTTTCTCTGAAGAGCAGGGGATGTTTGAGGGCCCTGGGGACACACTGACAGGTGGCTGAGAGGAGGCCCTCGCTGACCCCTCTCGTGGAGACCAGAGGCTTTGCCTGTCTAGTTTTGATCTTTCAAACAACCCTCTGAGGACGTCTTCCTCTCTCCTGAAAACAGAAGCCCCAAACTTTCACCAGCTGTCCGTTCATGTGTTCCACTGGGTGGGCTTCTGAGCGCAGTGCTGAGGGACCCGCTCTCCCTTCCACTTCTGGGGTTCCAGCCTCGCTGTCCCGTGCCCCTCTGCCCTGCTCTCCCTCCACCAACCAGAGCCCCTTGGTGCAGGCCACAAGGCAGGGGCCACCTGGGGCTCCCAAACCCGCAGCATGCCGGGCTCGTGGGCACCCAGCAGCCTCCCAGCCACCCCCGAGCAGCCCCGGGCTAGCTGCCTCATCCCTTGCTCCGGTCTTCTCCCTCCGCAGGCCCCTTGGAAGGGAGGTGTGCAGTCCCTGATCTGTAAGCATAAAGGATTTTTTAAACTAAACAAGAAAACCAATTATTTTTCTAACTGCTTTCCTCCTTCAAATCTTTCACTGTAATGGAGATTTAGAATCCATCACAGTTGGGCTATTATTTCTGTGTAAACAGTGTCATGCCCTATTGCACCAAGCAAACAGTCAATTTTTCCCATTACACTTAGACACAGACAACGAGGGGGCCACGTCCTTGGGCCCCCGAGCAGGTTTGGGTTGCTGGGGAGAGCGTGTGATGACCATGATCAGGGGCAGGAAAAGGGTTAAGGTGTGTGTAAATTTCAGGCGTCCCTTCTTCAGCTCTGGGCCTGGATGACTCTTCAGGTCCTTCATGGGAGCCTCTCTGACCCAGGGCAGGACTTTGGAGCCAAGTGGGTAAGGCTGATGGGACACCGGGGTCCCAAGGAGCTGGGCAGAAGTTGAAGGTTCCTTTAAACCAAGGGGTCTGTTTGCAGGCTCTCCCTCCCAGCAGGGGCTCTGCTCACTGAAACCCCGACCCTTGGGTCCTGCCCTGCATCATGCACCTGATTTGACCGTGCCTCCCTAGCACTGAAGGCTGGGGGAGACATTCTTCTCAGGCCTCCCTGCACTCCTGTGACCCGAAGGCCGGAGGAGGCGTTCTTCTCTGTGACCCTGCTCGGGGGCTGTTCTTCCTACCCCAAAGGCCGGGGGAGAGTCAGCCTCCTGCCTCCCATGCTGCTGTGTAGAATAAACCTTGCACATCCTGAGGGCAGCCACCGTCTCCCCCTCACCTTCCAAGCCCTCTGCCGGCTACCGTAGTGGGCAGGGGTGTCTTGGGGGTGGTCGATGCACAAATGAATGGGGTCCCCAGGGCAGCGGGTGAGGGGTCAGCTGACCACACGCACCAGGGGGACGTCAGACCCGGCTGCAGCTGCACATCTGTGAGGGGAAGGAGGGGCCGCAGACTAACAAAGCGAAGATCACAACACGAGAGCGGAGTGCCACGAGTCCGAATCCCGCTCCCGCCATTGCAACGTCAGCGAATCCCTTACAGCCTCAGCCCCTCGCGCTTCCTGTCAGCCAGATGGGGTTCGTGGTAGCCCCAGTCTGCTGCCACTGCGGCTAGAATTGCTCCGGCAGTGACCACCCTATAAGCGGGGGACGCTGGCTACCTGCTTGCTGGTCCTTGGACCCCATCGGCTTTGTGGGGCGGAGGCTGGGGACCGTGCGTGGCATGTGTGTGCACATTGTTGGACGCACCGTGGACCCTCTGGGTGGTGGCCGCCCCTTTGGGCAGTCACCACAGATCCCGGCACTTGTTCCCTCCTTTGGGTCACCGGTCTGGCCTGTGAACCTGGCTTCTTGACTCCAGGACATGTAGGCATCACGACGGGGCAACCCGAGGTCTTTACAGAGCACGCGTGTGCATGAGCACTGGGCTCAGAGGTGACCGTTTGTCCTCAGTGTTGAAAGCCGCACAGGTGACCTGCTCCCAGTCCCATGAGGCCCATGGCTGGCTTGTTGGTTTCACCAGAGGAAGAATTGAGATGAGGTGCCCTTTAGGGCTTGCACTTGGGACCCCCTTCCCCTCCTCCCCCCCCCCCCCCCCCCCCCCCCCCCCCCCCCCCCCCCCCCCCCACTGCTGAGCACGCGGCTTACCCTGTGAAGACTGGCTCATACCCCCTCAGCTCTGGGCTCTGCAGCAGCCCAGAGGCCCACCTGCACCCTCAGCCCTGGCTTCTTGGAAGGCTCTTGGCACCAGTGGGGAGGAGCGGGAGCTTCACCAGCCACGCAGGCAAGGCCGTGACTTTCTGGCTCTGGACCTCAGTGGCCTCCTGCCCCCAGGGCTGTCCCCTGGACCTTGAGGAGAGGCGGAGTGGACAGGCACAAGAGAGCTGCGGTTCGACCTCGTAGCTTGGGCCTCCTCCTGGTAGACAGAGGCCTTGTGTGCCCAGGAGAGAGAGGCGGGGCACCTGAGAGAGTCAAGCAGGGTGTCACTCTGCTACTCGTGCCTGCCTGGTGCCTGGGCCTTGCTGAGGGCAAGGTTGAGAGCTGGAAAGATGCATCCCCTGCGGCCGAGATAATTCAGGTGGCTGTTTGTGCCTCAACAGAAGAATTCTCTTAAAAAAAACAAACAAACCAGGCTCAGTTCAAGTGCAGCTCACAGGGGCACCTACCCTCCCCAGGGACTAGCCTCACGGGGCTGTCCTCCATAGCGAGGTCACTGTGCCTGCTTCCCGGTGCCCACCACCAGGTCCCAGGCCTCGCCTGGAGCGATAATCCAGGCATATTCGGCAAAGAGAACCTGTGGGTGATGCAGACGGTTGGTTAAGCTGCTGCTAACTGAAAGGCTGGCAGTTCACACCCATGCAGAGGTGCCTCTGCAGTAAGACCTGGCAGTCTGCTTCTGATAGGTCAAGAGCTTGAACCCCTGTGAAGCATTGCAGCTCTCGGGAATGCACTCTCGGTCACACCCAGCTCGCTTTTCATAGGCAGAGGACGGGAGATTGCCTCTGCCCCTGTGGAAAACGGTGGGCAGTGGGGGGACCCCGCGGGGAGGTGGGAGACTGAATTAGTCTGGGTTCATTAGAGAAACAAGTTCACAGAAGCTCATCTGTATAAGAGAGAGTTTTATATAAAGGACAGGTGTACATAAGAAAGTCTCCTAACCCAGTGCTGTCTAAGCCCGTAAGTCCAACATTAGCCCATCCACAAAGTCCTCCTCCATCGCACAATACTCACACAATGAGGCCAACTGCAGGAGGAGAGTCGAATCAGGGAGCGTGTCAGTATCTCAGAGCTGGCTGGGGTCTCTTCATGCTGCTCCAGCTCCCAGGGCTGCATCAGGGCAGGTCCACGTGGCTTCTTCTCAGGGAGGTCTTGCAGGAAGTGAACCCTGCCAGCTGAAGCAGGGAACTGGCTAAGGCAGCCACATCCTGGTCCAACCATCAGAGAGCAAGAGAGCCGAGAACCAGAAAGGCGAAGCTCACCAAGCCATTTATCTCTCCGCCCTTCAGTTCACCCCACATGCTGTTTATCAGCCACGTTGGCACAATAAGCTGTCACTATTTCAGGGACGGAGTTTGGTCTGGTTACCAGCCTTAGGACGTGAAGCAGTTCCCTTCGCCTTCCTGAACCTCCCTCTGCTCATCTGCAAAAGGAAATCAAACTCACTTTGCCTGGCCAGTGAGGAGGCAGTGGGAATGAGGCAGTGGCTGGGAAGCAAGTTTGGGGTTTGGGGGCCCCAGAAGACACGACGCCCAGTAGTTCTTCTGGTCACTAGCCCATCCCACCACGCTGCCCTGGACCTCTCAGGATTCTGATCTCATAGATCAGTTCCCACTCACTCCGTCCATGACCCGACCCGCCGTGGAGTCTTCCCGTCAAGTGGCTCTGCTCAACGCCTGTGCAGCTAATCTGCGCGAAACGCACTCCTTCCCAGAGGCCCCGGCTGCCTTTCTGGGAATTCGCCCAGCGTGTTTTGTCTGCAATGCATTTTGTGTGTGTGTGTGTAAGTCAGTGCTCACAGAACCCCACACTCCACACAGATGTATATATAATCCATTCCCCAAAGAGAGATGCTTTTCAAGGAACAACTTCTCCGGTAGCTTCTGTGTGGATCCAGTCCAGCCCCCAGCCTCCGCCAGGAGTTGAATTCATTGACTGCAGAGGAAAGAAAAACAAACATTTCCTGACATGGGGCATTTCCGTGGGCGGGGTGGGGGGGCGACTCTGAGAATTCCCCCTCCTCCATTAAAATAGCCTCTAAATTAGACAGAGGAACTTGGTGACCACAGTATGAATACTTTTAATCATTTCTTTGGGGAGGAATAGGGCCCCTTCTCCGGAACCTCCCTTTTGCTGTGAAGGTAGGGGAGGGACAGGCTGGTTGAGCATGAAGGGTGTCTGGGTACCCTTAGAATGCAGGTACTATGCCCCAAGTTTGGGCTGATGCCCAAGGCGCACCCCCACCCCCAGCACCCTGCACACCGCTCTTTCTGAAAGTCGGGGTGGTGGTGACTCTGAGCGCTAGCCTCTCTGTGATGGGCGGAAGGCGTTCCTCTGGCCCCAGCAGACAGAATGTGAATGCTGTTTTGATCATAACCAGCTGATGGGAGCTGACCCAGACTTATTACAATCTGGCTGCTCTCTGGTTTTGTTTTTCTCGTTTCCACTCTTCTTGTGGGAAGATGTTTCTCTTATGAATGAATTTGCTTCAGGGGGCAAGAGTTCAGGATGGAGGCGGATGATGACATTCAGGGGCTCTCACGCAAAGTCCAGGGTATTTGCTGATCTGTGCCCCCGGGGCGACGGTGCCTTCCTTCCCTCCCTCCCTCCCTCCTTCTCTCCCCTGAGAAACAGGCCAACAGTAGCACATACCAGTAGCACCAGCAGTCAGTTTATTGGTGTTGGGCATGTGCATTATTCAACATCTGTGTCCTTCTGGGGCTGAGTTCAATTGTCCTTGATACCCACATCTGGACGCCAGGCTCCATGAGACCTGGGGGACCCACCCAGGGTGACACAGTTTATAAGTGGCAGCTGTCCGACCCAGGCAGGGCCAGACAGTCTCTGTTCCAGGGCTTCTTACCCTTGGCACTCTTGACCTTTGGCCAAGTCATTCTTTGGTGTGGGAGCCTGTCTTAGCCATGGTCATGGTCCTTACCCACTGGATACTAGGAGTTCCTGCCACCCCCGTGGTCAGTCACACGAGCCCAGGAGCAAACCGCCCGGATGCAGTCTGCTGTGGGGCTGCCGGACCAGCCTCTGGGAGCCGCAACAATGGACCCCAACATGTGGTTGACCATGAAGGGGGCATCAGACTAAGCCACGCTGACATACATGGCGGACATCCACGTCCCATCCACAGCGCACTCATGTCTTCTGTCCATGCAGACACGCATGTTCTATCCATGGCATTGCCTTGAGGTAGAGTGGGCCTGAAGGTGACTCCCAGTGACGTGCAAGGCACCTAAAGGTGTGTGTCACACTCTTCTCTGTCCCTGGAGAGAGGTGACAAGGGCGGGGGCTGGGGGTGGGAGTGGGGACAGCCAGGAGTGGACCCTGGGCCCGAGCAGCCCTTCCTTATCAGGACCTGTCCCTGAGCAGCAACTCCCACCTGTGATTAGTTGAGGACCCGCCACGGACACTTCTCATTTTGACACCCCAGCAGGACTGTTTCCTTGTGAATCTCTTACTGTGTGGGATTTTTTTTTTCTTTTTCTTTAAAGCAAACACGCCAGGAGGAGCGCTTGGTTGGGCCTTTGTTCTTGTAGTTTCATTTAATTGCTGCCCAAAATGTCTGCCGGTGCCACCCCTCACCCCGCATCTGAGAATATGCCAGACCCCTGGAGAGGCCAGGGCTCTTTGCGAATCATTTCTGAGCCCCTCAGAGGAGAGAGAGAGAGAGAGAGAGAGAGTGAGTGTGTGTGTGTGTGTGTGTGTGTGTGTGTGTGTGTGTGTACGTACACAGGCACACAAGAAAAGAACATCAAGTTGTTTGTTTTTCCCTTTTAAAAACTCCAAGAAAGCATTTCCAACTCCCCCAGTCTGCCCGTCTCCTCTGCTCTGGGCCAGAAATCCTCGCTTAAGTCTCAAAGACACAGCAACAACAAAGAACAAAGCTCCCCGACAATCCCCCTCTCCCGACAGTGTCAGCTGTGAACTGACATCTGAATAGCCTTTAAAATTGTTTTATTGTTGTCAGCGCTGCCGAATGGTGTGTAATCTTTGTGTTCTGGAGAATCTTTAATTGGCACAAAAGGGCAGTTTAGCAGGCAGCGTGTAGGAGGTTTGTCATGCAAACGGTTAGTGCCTGCCACTCACCACACAACACGCAGGGCCATTCAGGCCGATTTGCATTCGTACCAAGCTACCAAGCTCCTCTGGTTAACCGCCTGGTATGTTTCCTGGGGACCCCTGAACTGTGACTAAGTGAAAGGCCCCCCCCATTCCAAAGGGTAGGGCTCTCCTGGCCCCCCGCCAGTCCTGATGGCGCCATACCTGACAGAAGGGTTGGTGGTTCAAACCTCCTGGCTGCTTGCTGCTACGTAGAGGACAGCGTTCGAGGCTCTGTGTGCGCTCGGGGCTGTCCCATGATGTAGGGTGGCCCTGTGTCCACATCAGTTCAAAGGCCACCGAGGTGGTCCATGGGTCACCTGCACATCCGAGAGCTGGGGGAAAGACAGGCTGAGCCCCTCTTGTCGGGGGAAGACTTCAGACTGCTGGGGGCTGACAGCAGGGGGGGTTGGTAGCGATTGACCCTGCTGGATGGGGCCACACTATTGAGTGACTTGATGTCTGGATGAGGTCCAGGTAAAATGATTCGTGGGAAAGGCACAGAAGAGGGGTCCTGATGCCACCCGGCTGGGTTCCAATCGCAAACAAAGATCTTGCTAGCTGCTGAAATCTGGACGTCCCAGATTCCAGTGCTCCTTCCTACGCCCTGGATGGACACCGGCCCCTGCCCAGCTTGACTGAGGGACCCGGGCTTCCGACACCTGACAGCCCTGCCCTTGTGAGCGCCTCAGCGTGGTTCTGCCCAGCCAGGGAGTGGAAGACCAGGGAGATGTTAGCGCATCCTTACAAGCAAGTCCAAGGGTGGTGGAGACGGTTACCCCGAAGGGTTGGCTGGTGACTTGAACCCCTTCCCCTTCCCGGAGGTGGAGTGGGAGACAGGCTTGACCTTCTGCTTTGGGAAGGTCACACGTGGAAGCCCTTTGAAATATGGCTAACCCCTGCCCACACGGCGGAGTCGCTTTGAGAGGGAAGAGACGTGGTGGCAACTCTCAACTGTGGTGGCATCCTCCTGGCAGGCCCTAGAAGCCAGCAGAGTTCTCCGTTCACAGGCGCTAACCTGCGGCCGCTGGGGGCAGTTCTGGATCTCCAGTGCAGTGGTTCTCCACCTGTGGGGGTCGAAAGACCCTTTCACCAGGGTTGCCCGCTGCATCTCGGTAGCAAAATGACGGTGATCAAGTCGCAATGAGAATAATGTGACCATTGGGGTCGCCCCAACACGAGGAACTCTGGAAAACTCGTGGTATTAGGTAGGCTGAGAACCACTGCTCTTGGGCCAGGTAAGGAAAGCTCTTGGCTTTTCCACCCGACAGAGGCACTGGGGCACCTGCTCTGCACCCCCATGACTCCCCACTCCAAGCTTCGGAAACAAAGATAGAAGACTCGGCTGGCGCCCCGTCCCTTCACCCTCCTCCTGCAGTGGCCACTTGGGGTCTCTCTCTGGACTGAGTTGAGCAGGTCTTCGGGGGGGGGGGGGGGGGGCTCGGATCACCATGGGGGCAGGGGAACATCACCAAGGCCTGCTGTTGCCAGCTCTCCCGGGCGACAGAGAGACATGCTACCTGCTCCGTCCGACACCACCTTCGCCATCCTGGTCCTTTGTGGGTTTGTCCACTGACCCTCGCCCGTGCCAAGAACGATGTCTTAATTTAGGGCCTCGTCCCTCCAGACAATGGGAGAACTGAGGGTGCCTGCTCCTTGCCCGGGTGCTTCCTGGTGCCTGGAGCCCTGGGACAGCTGGGCAGAGGATGAGGGAGACCAGAGAAGACCTGACGCCTGTAAAGTCCGGTGTCTGTCGGAGAAACACCGACCTCATCACACAGCACCAGAGGAGCAGACACATCAGTGCTGGAGGACAGACAACCAGAATGCCCCCGAGTCCAGCAGAAGAATGCACTGTCTGTGCCCCGGCTTCGGACATGGTGTCAGGAGGGAAGAGAGTGAAGAATGGAAACCTAGACTCCTGTGAACATTTCCAGACAGTCGGCTGGTTCAGGTGGCTCGGTCTGCACCTGTGACTCTCTGTGTGTGTGTGTGTGTGTGTGTGTGTGTGTGTGTGTGTGTGTGTAGGGAGCCAAGAGCTGTTGATCTGAACTCTGGAGACAACAGCCAGCAGGGGGGCCCACAGAGGCGCATCCGTTGACAAGCCGGGCTTCCTCCTGACACTCGGACTGCTCGCTAATGGATTCAGACAATGGCAGGGAGAGCCAGACTGCTCCCAGAGCTTGACACGGCTGGTTAGAAATGGGTTTCCTTTTGACCCCACCCCCCGCGGGGCTCCAAAGTTGGCCTTGTTCCAACAACAAGGAGTGAAGTCCTAGCCCCTCCCCAGGTTTTCCTCAGGACTCTCACCCCTCGCCCACAAACAAAGTGGTATCTGCAGGGAGCAGGGGTTTGGAACACCCCACTCCCTGATCCCCCTATGTGGATGGAAAACCCACCCAGGCAGGTGGGCCTCCAGGGAGGGATAGAAGCTGGGCTTCTCGGGAAAGGTGATGGGAAAAGTTTGGGGCACGTCTTTCCTCCCCTCCGAGGTGGGGTGTCATTGGGTGTCAACAGTGAGGCACTCCCATTCCCGAGCCTACTTTGGGTCAGGCCGGCGCCTTCCTGCGTCTTTGGTGCTCCCCCTCGATCCACGGGAACCCTCTTTGGTTCCTCTGCAGTGTGGGAATCTGTGGTTATCATGCCCGGGAAAACTGAGGCACCGCCCAACTGAGGTGTCTAAAGTCTGGCAGGCATTCAAATGCAAGGCGCAAATAGACACACCGCCCCCATTCCTGCTTTCTCACATGGCTGCAGTTGGCATCCTGCGCCGGCGAATTGATTCCGACAGGCCACAATCGTACGTGGCAGCGTGGATCGACCGCAGAGTCACCTGTAATCCTTATAGCCACTGGTGCCACAGTGGCTACGTGCCAGCCTGACAGAAAGATCTGCGGTTTCAGTTTGCCGGCCGCTCCACGAGACAAGGCTGTGGCCGTGTGCATCTGAGAGAGGCGAGCTCCTGGACACCTTCCCCGCTGTCCTGCAGGGTCACTGGGATTGGAAATGGCTGGATGGCCCTGCGGTTGGCTTGGTTTCGTTGCTGTTAGGTTTCTGGGAGAAGGTGGCTAGGCCGTTTGTCCACGGGGTGACTGGTAGATGCTAACTTCTAACCTTTGGTGTGGCAGCCAAGTGCTTAACACACCCACCCAGGTGTGCACAGGTTTGGATTGATAGCAGGTGTGACCCCAGGGGCCTCTCACCCTGGGTCATGCCAGAGCCAACCGTCCCCCCAACCAATGCTTGGCTTTACCCTGTGGGCGTCAGGCACCAAGGCAGGCTGCTCAGTAAGAAACAAAGCAAGCCACAAAAACAATTGGCCCCTCCAGGGATCCTTCTGTTTAGTGGGACCCCACATCCTGCAACATGGGGGGGGGGTCAGCAGTCAGCACCCAACTCCTGGCAGCCTCAAGGGTTATAAAGTATAACTGGTCCCTAGGGAGCTCTTGACTGTAATTTTTTTTTGGGGGGTGGGAGATTCACTTTATTTTCAGTATGTTCTCATTTTTTAAAATCATTCTATTGGGGGCTTGTATAACTCTTAGCA
>PVJH01012818.1:0-62821 GCA_004026705.1 Nesogale talazaci | reverse complement strand
GAAGATCTTCAACTGGATGACCAGGCAGAGTGGTGGGCACATTATGCTCAGGTATAAGACATCATGAGGATGACTCAGAACTAGCATATGTTGTGTTATGCTGGGCGCAGGGCTACTATAGACTGGAACTGACTCACACACATGAAAATGACAATGGCATCCATATTATTTATAACTCCCAACAGTTGAATGGCTAGGAACCTGTCAATAAGATGTCGAGGACTACTGTAATTTTAAAATCAATCCATTTTGCCAGTCTTCTGTGTATTAAAAAAAGAGCCATGTAAGAAGCACAAATACTTACACACTAGTCCCAAAAGAAAAGTCATCACAGAAATACTTGTGAGATCCTGGCAGCAGAGGCTGTGAGACAGAGACCAGTAGAAAAGCAGAGGATTCACACTGAGTCCACGAGGCAAAGCAGTGATGGGATCCCTGGCCATGGAGATCGATATTGAAGGACATGATACTTTTTGTTTGTTTTGCTTTTCCCACTACTTATCCAAGTAGTCAAGGAATAAAGATATGCTACCAGCATTACTGAGAAGAGGCACTGTAGAAAAAATAACTTTATCCTCGACACTTTATAACTTATGAGAATTCCCTCTTCTAACATTCATGTTCGAGAATATTCTCCATGAACTTTGTGTCCCCTTTGCATTGGCTTATCAAGTTCAATGGTGGAGAATGTTGTAAAAGGGATGGCTGATGTCAGAGGAAGGTAAAGGAAATGGAAAGATAAAATTCTGTCTGATCTCTCTGCCTTGTAACAACTGGCTCTGGAATGGTATGGAATTTAATTCTCCTCGCTAGGGTAGCCAGAAGTGTTTACATGCAGCTTCCACATCATTTCCTCAATACCTAAAGCTAAGACTAGTTCCAATAAGACAGAAAACTTTGTTTCATGGCTATCAAGGCATTAAGGATAAGGAAAGGCAACATATCACAGAATTTCATTCAAAGGTTTTATGGTTTATAAACACAACACTTTTTTAAGGAGTTTAAAATGTCATTGCTGGATATCTTCCTTTTGTTTTGCTATGCTATATCCGGTGTTTTAACATCGATAGTTCTTCAACAGAGTTCATTGTCATTGATCATTCTTCTGATTCACTGTGCTACTGAAAAGAGGCACCTTGGACCAGGAATTATAGCACCTGGATAAAGTCTCAAGTTTTATGACTTAGATATTTTATTTAAATGTTGGCAACTGACGTCTCTTTTGTAACTGTTGAAAGATATGCAAATATTTCTGCTGAATAAAAAAAGAGGATTTTTTACATTACTGTGATCTCTTTATTGCTTTGAATTAGTAGCTGTTTCTTTAGCATATCAGTGCTATTTGTATAGTTGAAAGCTGAAAGAGAAGTAGGATTAATTATGGATGTCTTAGTTAGAATATGTTCCTGAAATCAACATCAACTGCTTTTTGTTATTATATACTATAAAAATGTTACTCCTTTTGATATTATTGCATTAATTAAATTGGACACATTGATACTTCAATGGAAGAAAACCATTGAAAATAAAAGACATTCAAGGAGTCATTTAATATGTTATCTTTGCCATTGTGATAAGCTTATTGTCAGCAGGATAAATATTCCTAAACTCATTCCATTTTAAAATTATTGTCCTGAAACAAAACTTGCTGTGCTTCTGTGATCATGACATAATTCTGCCACCTTATGTGCATAAAATTAATTTTGCATAGAAGAAATGAAAACAAAATACCCAATATTCTTTTATACAACATAAATTTATATGACTTATTAAAATATTTATTATTTGTATAAAGTATTCATTTGATACATGGAAAATTATAACTTTATTTAGAATGATGTCATTTTCTAAAGAGATGGCAGTAGAATTCAAACTTACTTGATGAGGGACTGAAATTCAGAGAGGAAACTTCCATGTAGTACCATTGCCAACATTTTCCCTAAGTATAAGCTTTCAGCAGAATTTGAAGAAAAAGCACACACGCTGAATTAGCAAGACACCTCTCTTTAGTGAATAATGATTACAGTAGTAAATTTAAGGAGAAAAGTACAAGTGGGGAGATCATTTCAACTGCCTTAAATTCAAGCTCTGCACTTCAGAGGTAATTATGATTCCCCAAGATTAACTTTAATTTCCTTTCATTTCAATATATAAAGTCAGGAAAAATGAATTCTCTCTCATAAAGTGGATCTTTTACTGGATTCAGTTAATGCCACTGGAGAATGATCTTTGCAAATCATTACATTTGTGTGTGTTGTTCGTCAGCAAACTAAGATAGAGCTAGTTAGTTAGTTAGTCTACCACTCCCTTTTCAGAAAAAAAAAATAGGTCATTTACCATCCTCCTGACAATTAATAGCGTGTTCTACAGCCCAGAATCCAGGGTAAAGTTGCCTTCCCCCTGCCACCTGAGCTCATTATTCAAGCACTCTCAGGGATTGGCATCAGTCACTTCAGGGAACATCGATGAGCAGCATTGTCCCTGTGAATTATGTCGATTGACCTTGGTGTCCCCTGAGTCTATGGTCTTAATCACACAAGGGCAGGACTTATTCTTTCAAACTATGAAGTTGTCATAGATTTTTTCACCTGTATGCTGCATCACAATCCTGACTCTCTTTGCAACCAGGGTAAATATGTATATGCACATATCTCTCTCTGTCAAGCCTATCTACATTCATGAAGATATTCCCAATCTCCCTCCTATTTCTATTTAACTGCCTATCCAGCTATCTACAAGTAGACCACTACCTGTGAATGACTCAATATGCAACATTGTTGACCTCTGTTGCCTTCAACCCTTGCAAACCTACGAATGTCTTGCCTGATTTACCGTCAGCTTGGTGGCTGACCTACGAATTGTTGATTCTCTCACCTCTGCAGCAACAGGCCTATTCTGTGAGCTTTGGGTTCATTTGCTTCTCTAATCACAACCCTGTCCTTTTCCTTCAGATCTTATACTCATCAACCCCCCATGGCTTTGGGAGTCAAGTGAAGCCCCCAGCCTGACATCTGATCCATGGACTCCTTGGAATTGGACTTGCCCGTTACTATGTGAGCCTTTTTGTAAGTCTCTATCTATATGAATACATATACTTATACTAGTTTCACTTGTTTTGCTTATCTGTAGAACTTAGCCTAAGATAAATCATTCATGTTGTGGCTCTTCTTTCTCTAGCATATATACCAAGTAAATACACTGCCAGTCATATGGTATTTCTATTATGAACCCTTGAGGAATTGTCACACTACTTTGCACAGTGACTACACCATTTTAGAAGACACCAGTAGCGTACTGTTTCTGCTCATACACTTGAATATTTGTCATTCGTTTTTAAATTTTATGTTAATGTAGAGACATGTAACAGCTCAATATTTATATTGGCATCTCTCAAGTGACTAATGATTTTGAGAATGCCTTCAGATGTTTGTTAGAAGACTGGATAATGCCTTTGGCAAGCTGTTCCTATCCTCTGACCATTTTTTAACTCGATTGCCTTGTTCTTTTTTGTGTTATTTATCTTTAAATTCTGGAGATTAAGCCCTTGTCTGACATGTCATTGCCAAAGAGGGAAAAATCCCCCAGGCTATAGGTTCTCTCTTGTTTGATAAAATATTTTGATACAGTTAAGTATATAAATTTGGGGAGGTCTCAGTTTGTTTTCTGCTGTGTATTTTCCATTATGTTTACAAGCCTGTTTCTGCATTGGATTAGGTTTCCAAAACTTGTTCTTGGTTTTCCTTGATTATCTATATAGTTTAAGTTTGGATTTATGACCCAACTTGAGTTTATGTATGGTGGATATATAAGGCCTGTTTCATTCTGCATCTGAATATCTGGTTCTGTCAGCACCACTTATTAAGGAGACTATATCTTCTCCACTCATGTATTTTGGTGCTTTGTCAAAGGCCATATTCTGGATTTTTCATTTTGTTCTATTGACCAATATAACTACAATTGTACAAATATGCTATTTGAACTAATGTGATTCTAGATTTGTTATGAGACAAGGAGGTGAAAAGGTCTCCTTCTTTGCTTTTCTACAGTAATGCTATTCTTACTCAGAATCTTTTTTTCTCCAATTTGTATAAAATTTGTGATTAGTTTTCTCTCTCTTTAAAGTAGGAAGTTGGAATCTGAGTCAGGATTGCAAAGCATTCCTAGACTGCTGGAATTATCACTATTTTCACAATATTATTTTCACAATATTAAATCTCACTAACCATGCACAAATTCTATTTTTTTCTTTATGGAGAGTTTTTTTTCTTGTGTTAGTGTTTATGTACTTTAGGATTAAAATTATTTGATGTTTTTCAGATGATTAGTTTAAATAAGGCATTTTAAAATAATATGTTCTCATTTCCATAAATGAAATATGACACGTAAAAATTCATGATGGACTATAATTTTCTTGACATTCATATTAAATCTGTTTATTCTTAAATATTTCATTTTTGGTAGTATACATTACATCACTTTCCTGATTTTCCTTCCAGAGATATTTTGCTAATGTTAAGGACTCCAACTATTTTTGTATGTTTATGTTGTAACCTGTAAATTTGCTGAATTATGTAATTAGTTTCAATTTTTGGTTGATTTTGGAAGATTTGACATGCATAAGATCAATAATTTCCCTTTGTGATATAAAAGTTCTAGTACTTCTGTCCCTGTATTGAATGTTATTAGGTACCATGAAGGCGGTACTGATTCATTGCAGTTCTATGTAATTATCAGTGCATTGTAATTGAATCAATTTCTAATTTGATCAATTTCTAATTCAATATTCAGTAGAATTCTTTGATTTCTGAGGCACTAGCTTTAATAATTAATGTGTATAAGTGAATAACAGTTGAATTGACAGAATGTCCTTTTAAGTGAATAGATACTGACTTATCACAGATAACATTGTACTTCAAAATAAATCTGGAGTTGTCCCTTTTGGGGATGAGAATGATCCTTTCTCCTGAGTTCATCGTACCTGGCAGAGTAAATCATATGATTTTCTGGTTCACAAGAGCCCATACCAGTCCTTTTCAGCTCACTCATACCTAGAATAAGAATCTTTTTGCATTCCACTTCACTTCTGACGGCTTCTAATTTTCTAAATACATACTTAGTACTTTTCAAATTGCAATTGTCAATTGGTGTTTGTAGTTGTTTCTTCTCGTTTTTGAGTCGTGCCACATCAGCAAATGAAAGTCCCAAAGATTTTACTCCTGACGGCCTGACATCTGTCATTATAGTGCGCGCTATCCTGAGAATGCCACTCTTCCTCATGTGTGAGTGCCTTCTGAAGGGTTCATCTTCTGTCACTACGTGTGATAGTTTTCTGCTGATCTCTGAGGTTTTCAGTGGTCAATTTCTCTGAAGTGGAGGGCCACTTCCTTGTTTCTAGTCCATCTTAGGCTGGGAATTATCCTAAAACCTGTTTCCATTGGTGGTCTTTTTGGTATTTGACATACCAGTGATAGAGTTTACTACATCATAGCAAACCACGGGTCACCACAGTAGGGGAAACAGACAGAGAGATAGTGGATCCTATTTAATAGGAGTAATGATAAAGGACCTCTTTAGTTTCTTCGCATTCTTAAGGGTGACACTTTGAATTTCTCTGTTGAAAGTAACTTTTGGCTTTGTACATGTGTCTTTTATAAAGTGCAGGAACGTCCCATCCAGTTTTATTTTATTGAGAGTTTTAAACAGGAATGGGTGTTGGATTTTGTTAAATGTCTTTTCTTTTGATATGATCGTGTTCTTTCTTTGTTTTATGTATGCAACAGATTACATTGCTTTTTCTAAAGTTTTCACATGTCTGATACGAATTTCACTTAAATGTTAGTATCGTCACCTGCTTTATTTTTATTATAATCAACTTAACTTTTATTCCATTTCTTGAATTTTAGTTTATTTTAAAAATCTGTGTTAGTGGTATTGCTAATAAACTCAATATATTGATGGGTCCTGCTTTCTAGTCATTCAATTACTCTTTCATGATTGGTGAGCTCCGTCTGTTTTCATGCCTTTATTATCAATAGATATGAATTTATCTCTGTCATTTTGCTGTGTATGCATGTTATTGTTGTTCTTTTGTGGTGGTATTGTTTTTATTATTCCAAATAACTTTCTGCACTGAATTAATATTGTTCACGGGTTTTCTTTTATTATCCTTGCCATTGTTTTAATGCTTATTAGATAAATATTCTTTTCTCTTTTATTTTATTGAGGTTTATTCATTTTCTTCACAGTTATATTGAGAGTTATTTTTTTTCTCCACATGTTTAAAACAATCTATTCTGTCTTGAAGTGTATTTGATTTCATCTCCATTTGAAAACTTGCATAACTGCATTATTTTATCTTTTTACTTTTCTACTCTTTGTTATACTTTGGAATCTCTGGTTCACTGCTTTCAATATTGAAAGCTTTACTGCAAGTATTTTTGTATATGGGTTTTCTTTGGGGTGGTGATGTCATGTATACTACTCTCAGATGGCTGCCCAGAATTGGTTCTCTGTCCAAAGAACTTTTCATAGTATGTAGTGTAAAGTTGTCTGCTTTTAAAAATTAATTTCTATTCATCTGGAAATAAGCTATATTTTTCACTATCATATATGAGAAAAATAGTCCCAGAGATGTGGCTTATAATTTCATTTAACTTTTTTCTTTTTTTTCTAAGTTGTATGTGCATCAATTTCTTGCCTGCATATTTTTTCTCAAGAAACCAAACCTTAGTTTTATTGCTAATCCCTTGTAGGTAATTTTTTACTTTTTCCAAGTTGCCCTCAGAATTATTAAGATTGATTATAATACATCTTCAGGATTTTCTTTTGAGGTATCTCTTGTTTAGTATTTGCTCAACTTCTTGAATGCATACCCTCTTATCTTTCCTGAGAGTGAAGAATTTTTTTAACAACTTCTAATTTTTGCTGTTTTTTTGTTGCATCTTCCTGTTCTGGAATCCTGGTCAAAAATAAGTTATTCTTCTTGATGGTGTCCCACATAAGGATTCAATTTTCTTTGGATTATTTTTCTTATTTTCTGATTGTTCCTTTTATCATTTAGTCAAACTAAGCAATTTTGCTTACTATTATTCTACTCCTTTGCTCTCTGAACGCAATAGCTATACATAAAATGAACTTTGCTGCTTTTTTTTATTCCCTCTGTGTGAAAGTTTGATAGCTAAGTTTTGTGTTCCTCAGACCAGGATTATCAGTGTTTTGGTAGTTTATACCTAGTGAGTACCAGTGATCTAACCTAGTATTATGTAATTATAGCCAATCAGATAAGTCAATCATGGAAGGATAGGTAATACATGATTTCACTCACATTAAATTTCCAAAATAAGATAGGTATGTAGATCAAAGTCTACTTGTGGTAACTAGAGGAGTCACTGTCACTGGGTAGGTATTGTAGAGATTTATTTATGTTGATGGATTATTAGTTAATATGGTGGTAGATTAGGTATTAGATAATTGCACAATATAATTAATGCAATTAGTTTTATTTAAATAAAACATAAGAAATGTTGAGATAGCAAGTTGCTATCTGCATTTTTACATGTAAAACAAAAATGAATATAAAATGTTTGCTGTCTATCCCTATAAAACCTCTTCTTTAATGATCTTAATGTCAATTACTAAGGAGGTCTTCCTAGATATGATAATTTAGTTCACTTTTACCATTAGTAAAATATAAATATGACAGTGTTCCCCTCTTTCTGTCTTTTATCATATCTATTACAATTAATTATTATTCCCTCAGATTCTATTTTAACCCCAATATTTTGTATATTGCCTGATAAATAGTAGAAATTCAATATGTAATTATGACATTAATTAGTTGATGAATGAATAAATGTACCTGTCACGTGCATAAGCAACCCTCATACCTATTAAAATATTTTATTTCTTCTTGTGATACTGCAGATCTCCTTGGTATTTTCCCTTTTGCAGATTCCAAGTTGAATGGTAGTATAACAGAAGACTGTGAGATATTAATTGAGAATTTGATCTGAGATATAAATTTCTGAATAGCTCATAGATTATAACTAGATAAAATTCTGAGGAGAACAATGTTCTTGAATTCTTCGGGGACTTTTAAAAGAAAGGCTCTGTGGAAAGGTGATAACCATGGAGACACACCTGAGTAAAGGTCACTAAATCTGCTGCACATTAGATTCACCCAGTTAGCCTGCAGAATACCCATTTTCAGGCTTCAATTCAGATCTTTAAGTACGAATACCAGGGGGAAAGATTTAGGAATGAGATTTTTGTTTGATTAATTATTCCTAGGGGACACGAATATGGGGTTACTTAGAAATATCAGTGGAGTATTTGGGGATGATCAGAAAAAAATTAAGATTACTGGGATTACTGATTCACTTCAACTGGAATGCCGGTCAAATATCTTCTCAAAAGAGATTCTTCCTGGTTAATTTTTATGCTAGCTTACCTAATTTTTTTTCCATTTTGAAAATTTATTATTTATTTTAAATCCATTTATTGGAGGCTCATACAACTCCCATCACAATCCATACATACATAGGTCCATTGTGTGTCAAGCACATCTGTATATGCACTGCCCTCATCAATCTCATAGCATTTGGTTTCTATCTAAGCCCTAGGCACTGGCTCCTCATTTTTCCCCTTCATCCCTGCAACCCTCCCCACTAAAAACCCTTAATAATTTACAAATTATCATTATTTTATCATATTTTACACTGTCTGATGACTCCCCCCACCCACCTCCCCAAGGAGGAGGCCAAATCCTTGTAATTGGTTCCCCTCTTTTGCCCCACTCTTCTACCACCCTCCCAGTATGGCCACTCTCATCACTGGTCCTGAAGGGATCATCTGTCCTGGATTCCCCATGTCTAATATCTGTGCCAATGTATATCCTCTGGTCTTGCCAAATCCACAAGGTAGAACTGGGATCATGACAGTGGGAAGGAGGAAGCACTGAAGAACTACAGAGAAGTGGCTTGTTTCATCATTGCTACACTATAGCCTAACAATTTTATCTCCTCTCTGTAACCCCTCTGTAAGCAGAAGTCTACAGATGGACTTTGGGTTCCCAGCCTGTACCCCCCCCCCCATTTACACTAATAAAACTTTTACTTGCTTCATGTCTGGTACCTGATCCCTTGGGCCCCTCATGATCACACATATTGGTGTGCTTCTTCCATGTGGGATTTCTTGTATCAGAGTGAGATGGCCACTTGTTTATCTTCAACCCTTTAAGACCCCAGATGATATATCTTTTAATAGCTGACAACCATCAGTTTTCTTCACCACATTTTCTTATGCATATATTTGTCTTCAACAATCCCAATAGGGAAGGTGGGTACACATGATATGATTTTTATGTTCTTTGATCCCTGGTTTTATGTTCTTTGGTCTCTTTGACCCCCTCGCTGGTGTGCTTCTTCCATGTGGGTTTGGTTGCTTCTGAGCTAGATGGCCTTATTTATCTTCAAGCTGTTAAGACTCAAGATGCTGTATCTTTTGATAGCCAGGCACCATCTGTTTTCTTTACCACATTTGCTCATGCACACTTTTTTTTTTAGCAATTGGGTTTGGAAGGTGATCACCATGAATGCCAATTTAATAGGACAAAGTGTTCTTACATTGAGAAAGTATTTGAGTGGAGGCTGAATGTCCATCTGCTACCTTAATACACAGTCTATAAATAAGTTGTATTAAAATAAATCAGAGTTTCATATGTTTAAGCAAAAAAATATGAAGCATAAGTAAAACAAAATACAAGAATGACTTTACAAAATACAAAAATACTCAATGTGAGTAAACTGCCCATTTCACTAATTTTCCATATGCCCACAAGGTATTCTTTAGCTATCTCTGTTTTATTATTGAGTTTTTTGCCATTCATCCTTTTAACTATGCTCTAATAGATTTTACTGAATTGTAGACATAAAATTCTAATGCGATAAAATAAACGTGTTTTTTGTTTTTTTAACTTGTTTTAAGTATAGAAATTAGGCCCTAAATTAGACATTCATGTAACAAAAACATAATGATACTATTTGTAATTTTCTCCAATCTCCATTTCCTTATTGCTAGTTTCATTCACAAAACTGCATGTATCAATAATCTTTATCATCAATAGAGATACATTTTCTTTTATTCTTTTTTTCCCTAACCTTAAACTTAACACTAGATATATTTTCTTTACAAAAAAATTATACATATGGGTTTTTCAAAAGGTTCATGGAATAATATATTTTTAAATGATGTTTTTAAACAAGCTCTTTGAAGCCCCCTTATGCATAAAATCATAAGATATACACCTTGTAGTTAAACTTTTATTCATTCAGAATCATAATTTTTATACCTATTCATGTCTATTCATGTGTTAGGAATGTGTTCCTTTCAATTGCTGACTAGTATTCTATTTGCCTTTGGCTTAACATTTGAATTCATAAATACACTGGGGTTTCACAAAATTTCTGGAAAAATATTATCTTTTAATTCCAATTTTCATGAACTTTTTGAATTTCCTGTATGCTCTTTCTTTTTTTTTCAAGACTATGGCCAGTCTTCACTTGTGGACGATTATTTCAGTATATCTAATTTCACCATTCTTGATAGCATCAGAGTTCACCAAACTTCTGACAGGTTGGAGCAGAGAGGCCTCACTTTTGACCTCCAGTCTAAGTCAGCACAAAAGAATGATCAAAGTGAAAAACAATAACCTATTTATGTATACAGCAGGAAAAGAATAGTGCATTACAATATAACTAGTTAACTATGTCTTTGCAGTCTTTTGAGGGTTACTAGATCATTATGAATTTTCTGAAGCATCTCATGTAAAGTAGAATTGGTTGCAAGTTTTCAGCAATTTTTAATTAAAAATAGTGTACGGTAACTGTAGCAGAAAACAGTAGACACTGAGAAGCTGGAGTTCAAGATATTTTGCTAGGTTGAATTTTAGTTAAATAAATCTTGCAATTAAAATATATTATATGAGGAAAAGTCTTCATATAAGCATTGGGTCTGGTGAGTCCTTGAAAATGAGAAAAATTGACACTTCAAAATCAAGGGGAAAAGTACATTATTTTTTAGAGTATCTGTATTTGAAAGAAAAATATGTGAAACAGCAAATTAGAAAAATGAATAACTACAAGCAAATTTATATTTTTAATGGAACTACTTTTAATATAAAGCATTATAATCAAAGTAACACTCGAATTTGTTCAATTGGTAAAAATTTTCCATTGAGGTATGTGATGCAAAGGTCATTTTGAAGTGACTTTTAGATTTCTTCAGAGAGTAATTCTTTTTTAAGCATTTTACCAATATCTAACTATTTATACTCAAATGAGGGAATATGCTGGTAGTAAAGCATCTTTTTTCTTCAAAGATAATGACAATTTGCTCTGTGATGCAATATTTTCCTAGTTACTACTTTGTAAATTGACAGAAATTGTGGAAACATTGAGTTTTCTCAATGTAGGAGTGGGAGATTACAGGTTAGCAAGAAAAAGTGGCTAGATGATGTATGTAGTAAAAGTTTAAAGTTGTAGTTATCTATATACATGTATGCTTAAGTTAATATATATACATATTATTAGATATGATGTGTTGTATTAGTTAGCGTTCTCTTTTACTTCTCTGACGTCTAGTCTCCATTGCAATGCCTCGTGTATTCCACCCAAAATTAATAATTAAAGGGTTTATTGCGGACTTTGACAACTTGTAATGCCAGGGGGGAATGCTCAGTGGAGTTGCTTATCAGGACATCATGCAGACTTTTTTCAAGTCTGCTAATAAGTGTTCAAAGAGGCATGCCACTTAGATGTCTCCATGGGAAGGTCTTCAACTTCAGTCAGTAGATCAGCAAGCCCCGTTCCCTGAATGAAGTGCTCAGGCATGTTCCATCCCAGGAAATCTCAACCAAAAGGCAACCAGTTCTGATTTTGTGGGCAATCAAGCCCAGAGTCCTCAGCTAATTATTTTGGTATGCGTTAAAGACTTTGGCAAGAAGAGTCTCATGAAATAATTCAGTTTTCTAGCATATGGAAATCCATCTAGATGTGTATAATTATGGCTAGGTGCGGTTAAATAATTAATCTATTCCACGTCACTATTTCTTAGGATAATGATCACTGTGCATTTCATTTCATTTATGAAAACTTCATCTGTTTCTAGATTCCTATTTAATACCTTCTGTGTTCTGATTAGGAGAGATGCTTGGAGCCGCCTCTTCTCATTTTGAATGATGCACATCAGCAAATGAATGTTTGGCATGCTTTTATTCCCTCCACACAAGTATGCACGACTCCATTAGAGAAGACAGGTCTGATGAATTTGAGTGCCTTCCAACTTGAAGGTCTCATATTCCAGCACAACATAGGATAGTGCACCATTGCTGTTCATGTAATTTTCAGTATCTGTCAATATTTCACTGATAATCAGAATGTTCCATTGGATAATTCCTCATAGACAGGCCACCTACTCCTTCTTCATAGGCTGTTCTGAACCTGGGAGTTTTGTTGAAACTATTCACCTTGGCTAGTCCTGTGAATATTTGAAACACCCATCAGAGAGATTCCAGTGTCATAAACACAGGCATGTCACCATGGTATGACAAACGGGCAGACAAGTGGTGATCCACTTACATAGTTACTTGCATAGTCCCAGTCCATGTTCTCAAAAGAAGATACCTTCAGCAAATAACGTGTGGGTCTTGAAGAATTCTAATCATGAGTTTGGTTTCTGTCACCAAGTACACATTTTGCAAGAATGATTCTTCCTCTTTGTTTCAAGTGTTTGCATTGTAATATCCAAGAAATATCAATGCATCTTGATAATTTGTTTTCTTTGGTTAACTTCATAGTTAAGGAGTTAGTAGAAATCTTTAATTTCTTCCTCATTGGCTTTAGTAATTGGCGCATTCATCATCTGGTTTGAGCTTGCTTTTCAGTGCATGCCTATCATCATAGCACTGACAGCAGTTCTTTTTGACATGAATTAAAATACCTACATATAATCCCTGGCCTGTTAGTTGAGAGAGTCTGGAAATAACGATAACCCAGTAGCAATGATCATACCTACCATCTATCTATTGGTTTCTATGTCCAAAGTTCAATAAAACAAGGCAGTTATTTTTTGACAAAATCAATTATTCTAGTACTGAGCATAGAATATATGAAATACATATGTGGTAGTCAAGTGCTTATGTTAATTTTATGATTGAGATGTAGGGGTGGAGTCTAGCCTGTTAATCTGCAGATAGCCATTGAGTAGCAAATGAGGCCTCTATGTGGGCATGGCTTTCTCCTGAGACATCTGGGAAATCTCACGATATTTCCCTCATGAAGATGAGAAGCTATCTGCCCCAGTTGTTAGGAGTTAGTCTCAGAGACGATTATTCATGGACAACACAGAATGGCAGCCCCTAGGGTGCTGGAGTAGCCGGCGGAGAGACCACAGGCTTTGCCCTGATGGAGCCGGATCTCTGAGGCTGGGGTGGCCACAAGGAAGCCTCTGCCAGTGATGAGTTGCTTCTGCCACCACGGGATGCTATTGATGAACCCTGAGCCCTGGAAGCGAGGAGCCATCGGGAGACCCCTGTCGGTGCCTGGACTCTGCACCCATTGACCTGTGACTGTGAGTTGGAAGGAGACTTTATAGACTGATTTCAAGCATATGGGTTAATATCGGACTTACGACTTTCAACTGGACTGGGCTGGGATGTTTTCTAAATGTCTTGTTCCTCTTGAATATGAGTTTGTCTTTGAAATTTGTTCCTCTAGTCTACCTGGACTGACCGACATAATTACATAAGATTAGTATCTAATTTTCACAAAATAAAGAAAAAGCTAAAAGCATAAAATAAAATATAAAACCAAATGTTGGTATTATACGAAACAAATACAGAAACCAATTCAAAGAGATATAAATGGTCAAATCTTAACCAAATTGTCCACAGTCAAAAAAAATCAAAGCATGATTAGAGATAATTCAAATTACAAAATTAATACTGTGCATCCACACTAATAGAAATAGATTATTATATAAATAGAAAATGGAGAAAAACTGGGATGAGAATAATGTCAAATAATCTTATGGAATAATGTCAAATACTCTTATTCTAGAGTCAGGGTATGTTACCTCAGTTCTTTTGTTTGTTTGGTTGGTTGTGTTTTTTTTTTCATTTTAACAGTTTTAATGACATTTAATTCACATAACATACCATTCAATTGTTTGAACATATTGAAAAGAATTTGCAATCATCACCAAGGTAATTCTATATCATTTGCTTCTTTCTTTTCCTTTTAAAAAAATTATAAATCATTTTCTTAGGGGTCTGTATACCTTTTTCATAACCCAGACATCTATTAATTGTGTCAAGGATATTTGTACATTTTTGCCTTAATAATTCTCAAAACATTTTCTTTCTACTTGAGCCTTTGGTATCAGGTCCTTACACCCCTTCCCTTCCTCACTCTCCCTCAGAAAATTATTTAGATAATTTCTATTTTTCTCATGTCTCACATTGATCAGTGTCTTTCTTTATGGACTTTTCTGTTGCCCAGTTCCCTGGGAGAGGGTTATAGGTAGATCATTGTGATCTGGTTCTCCCTTCTCTCCCCTCTTCCCCATACCCTCCTGGAATAGCTATTCTCACTATTAGTCCTGATGGGTTTATCTGTCCTGGATTCCCTGTGTTTCCAGCTCTTATCTGTACCTGAGTACATGCTCTGGTCTAGTCAGTTTTCTATGGCAGATTTAAGATCCTAATAGTGGGGTGTGGGGAAGAAGCATTAAAGAACTAGAGGAAAGCTCTAGATTCATCGGTGTTATACAGCACCTTGATTAGCTAATTTCTTTCTTGTGACCCTTCTGTAAGGGGATGTCCAGTTGCCTACAGGTGGGCTTTGGGTCTCCACTTAGCATAGCACTCTCCAACCCATTCACATTAACACGATTTTTTTTCTGAGTCTTTGATGCCTGACACTTAACCCCATCAACACCATGATCATGCAGATTCATGTGCTTCTTTCATGTGGGCTTTGTTGCTTCTGAGCTGGATGGCCACTAGTTTATCTTCAAGCCTTTAAGACGCCAGATACTATATCTTTTGAAAGCTGGGCACCATCACCTTTCTTCACCACATTTGCTTATGCAACCATTTTAACTTCAGTGGTCATCTCAGAAATGTGAGCATCTCAGAGTGTGGGATTATTAGAACAAAGTGTTCTTGGGTTGAGGAATTAGTAGAGGCCCAATGTCCATCTGCTTCCTTAATACTAAACCTAAAATATATGTACATAGATCTATTTTCCCATCATCATTTTCTTCTTTCTTATACTCATTGTTATCATCGCTCCATCCCCCCAACTTCTCCCAGCATTAACGAAAGAAACCATCTATTTCTATAGATTTATCTTTTCTATATAAGGAAAACACAAAAAAACAAACATGCCAAGAGTAATATAAAAATAAAACAGAGAAAAACCTCAATTGAAAAGAATGGAGATTTTTTTTTAACAATTAGAATTAATCAAAATAGAAAACCAATGATAAGGTGTTAATCTTTAACCTATGTAAAGCTTCAGTAACTCCCTTTCTAATGTTCTTGCTTTGATAGCAAGCCCATTCAGATCACTTATAAATGCTTGGAGGGATTCACAGGAGACTTAATCCCCCTGGGGACCATGCAAATAGATTTTAATCTTCACCATTTGTAGTCTTTTGCAAATCAAATGCTCAGAATGTAAATTCTAATACCATGCCTTCCTCTGGTTTTGAATTTTATTATTTACAATTTTGGGGTCACACAGGCTGATGTGATTCTTAGTACATAGACATAGCTAATATCTCACATACATCTTATAAAGACAATACTTTAAGACATCAGATATTACTCTTTCTGATAGTCTTGCACCAACTTAATGAGAAATTAGCATTTTATATTGTTGTTGAGGATCATCTTCTTCTCCCTGGCCCATCTACCACTTTCCTACCACCGGTCATCTGTTCATTTGTCATACTGTGATGATTTGTGTATTGCTCATATAAATCACTAGCCATTAGGGAGATGCAAATACAAACATTCATATGTACACATATTGTGATAAGTACTTTGACACTACCTGAAACAGAAATACCATACAACTGAGAGATATCTTTGCTGGACATATATCCCAAAGAAACAGGAATGTGAACATAAACCGAGATAAGCTTTCCCATGTTCATAGCAGCACCATTCATTATAGCAAGAAATTAGAAACAGCCCAAATATGTATCAGTAGAAAAATTGAAAAAGAAACTCTGGTACATATACATAATTGTATACTATGCATCCCTAAAATGCATCGGTACATCTGTGACATGGATAGACCTGGAAATTATTATGGTGAGTAAAATCAGTCCATCACAAAAGGAAAATTGTAGTAGAGTCTGTCTGCTGCTCTAAGGATAAACACCAAGACAAATGTGAACTCCTGCTCCCAGGTCACGTAATCTTCTAATTCACACTCCCAAGAAAGGAGGTTTAAAGCCTGCCAGGTACATATAAACCATAATCATCTGATTTAGAAGTACATCCTAATAACCACATAGACAGAGAAGTGAGTCTTCACTTCAGGTGTGGTCATTTTCTCAATATGGTCATCTCAAATTAACAGTCACCCCTACAAAAGTGATAAGCACACTTTACTGTAAATAGAAGTCAAGAGGAGGGTACAGGGTCATGGCGTTTTGACAAGGCTGTCACCCTTCAGACTCCAATGACCATACCTTTCTTCTGATATTGTCTTAGAGGTTTCTTGGTGATAAATTTTGTGCTTCCTAAAACTCCCTTTCCCCTATCCTTGATTATTCTTTTAGAATAATATACAGAGATCACTTTACTGTCCCTAGCAACATTCACCAATGTAAAATAATTAAAAACCCTAGGGACCTGGAAATCAGGTGGTTGGTATGGGAACTTCATTTTTCAGGTCAATTAAAAAATACATCGTTCTGTTGTAAAATTGAATCAATATAGATTAAACTTTTTACTGTTTCAAATAAATTATTTTAATTCAAATTTACTCTTCGATATAATATTCTATAAATAAATTCAGCAAATATCAACTTTTACTTTTCATATTAGTATATGGAGTCCTATAGAAGCAAAATGACTTCAAATTATACTTTGCATTTGTCATTCTTTTGCATTTGACTACTTTCCCCAGAAAAATGAGAAAACACAGTTAACACGAGTCAAAATCTTACTACTTACATGTTACAAAATTCAAATTACATTCCAACTTATTTTAAAAGAATAGCAAAACAATTAATTTTTTCAAACAAGAAAAGAAAAAAAAACATTCAATTTTGCTACTAAATCCTAAACTCACTTATTAGTTTTCACAGATTTGATTCTTATTTAGGATGATTCCATATTTTACACAACAAATCTTCTCAACTGGTCTTTTTCTGGTGCCAATGTGTGGTACCAAATGATAAACAAGGTGGAAGCCGAGTTCAAAGTTTTGACCACTGAAATAGTTGGCATCCCTGTGCTGAGATAGTGATAAAAGCTTCTTTCTTTTTCATAATAGGCTACTTTAGAAATGTTGGCTTCACTCACACTCTGAATAGAAATAGGGCAAGGACAAAGTGTCTTATCTCTAAAATTTGCTAAATGAAGTGTAACGAGAAAAGCAGCCGGAATCATTCTTCATGCTTGATCTACTGATCTCTATATCAATTACTGAGGTGAGTTTTTGTTTTTCCTGTTGTTGCTGTTGTTGTTGTTACATGCCATGGAGTTTGTTCCAAGCCATAGCGACCTTATGGAAAACGGAAACACAGCCCGGTCTAAGCCACCCTCACCGTCGTTTCTAAACTCGGACCCATTGCTGCAGCCACTGTGTGTCATTCCCTCGCCTTAAGGCATTTCTGCTTCCTCACCACCGCTCTGCCTTACAGACCACAACGTTCTTCTCCAGCAACGGTTCTCTCCATATTCAAAGTATGTCAAAGGAAATCTCACTCTCCCTACCTCTAAGAAGTGATCTGTCCATAGTTCTTCCAAGAGCCGTTTGTTCTTTTATCTGTCCAAAAGATGAAAAATGCAAAAGTTGACAAAATAAAAGATTTTCATAAATGTCTGAAATATGAGGTTGGTTAAATAGGAGATGAAGATACATTAGTAGTTTTTTTTGTATTTTGAATTTGAAAGTCAGAAACAAGGGAGGATAGGTTGTTGGAAAAATATAGTCTTATTAATAGAAATTACACCAGGGCTAACATGATGTAATTTTTCAAGAGCAACAACTTATTAGTTGAAATGATATTTTATCAACATAAATTCCAGCTATGCTGGTCACCCTCCGAAGCACAATACACAAGAATTTAATAACTACCTCTGCAAAAAGACAATGGAGAACCAAAATATCATCAATCAGAATAAAGCAAAAGGCCGCCTGTGAACAGATTATCAATTGCTTGAACCTAAATAAAAATTAGAGCAGCAGGAAATTTAAACAAACCCACTAAAGTCAAACTGTAACCTATAGTATATACTATTTTAATTTAATTTACAGAGTATTTGCATAAAATGCATAACATATTTGAATCATCAGGCAGCTGGACAATGTTGAAAAAGATGGGACATGTCAATTGGAGGAAACAAAAAGCCATGAAAAAGATAGCAAAAGCTAACCTGAATATCAGAAAGTTTGAAACTTGCTTTTTAATGTAACTACCTAGAGCAGAAGAAAGAAATATAGAAGTAAAAGGAATGAAGAGAACCTTTCAAAAGTAGACTCAAGGCCACAGGACCCCAGTACCGCTTCTCAGTTCAGACTAGACCAGAACACGTACCCAGGAATAGAAAGGGATGGGAGCTCATGAACCACGGAATCCAGGAAGAGGAGTGGGAGAGTGAAACCAGAAGGGTGGAGGAAGGGGAACAGAGGAAGAGAGAAAGGGAGAACCCATTGCAACTATTGACATGTAAACATACACCCTTCTAAAGGGGGAAGAACTACAGAGAACATGGGGAAAGGGAGAGAGCGGTTGGTGTGAGAGATGAAAACAATAGCAATGTACAATCTATCAGGGAGTTGTGAGGGTGGGGGAGAAAAGGGGGAAAGAGTGATACCAAGGGCTCAATAGAAAATAGATGTCTAGAAAAGAATGAGGGCATGCAAATGTGCCTGATTCAATAGATGTAGGAAATGTGGTAAGAGTTATTTGAGCCCCCAAAAGAATATTTTTAAAAGAATATTAATAAAATGTGGAAAGATCTGGAGTTAGAAAACCAAGAGCGTTTTTGTTTGGCATTTCTCTAGTTGAAAATAAATCAGAGAAACATTTATAATCTCAAGTTAAAATTTTGAAAGATTGTATAGGCAAAATATTAAACAATGTAGGAATAATGAAAAGAACATGGAAGGAGTATATAATCACTTTAACAAAATTGGTTGGCTGACATTCAACCATTTCAAGAAGTAGTTTATTAACAGGAAATGATACTGAAGAAAGAAGTCCAAGATACACTGAGGAATTGGCCAAAAACAATGCTACAGAAATTGACAGAATATCTATTGAAATGTTTCAAGAAATGAATGCAATTTTGGAAGTGCTAACTTATTTATGCTAAAATATCTGGAAGTCAGTTACCTAATCAGTAGCCTGGAAGAAATCCATATTCATTCCCATCCTAAACAAAAGTGATGCAAAAATGCATAAATTATCAAAAGTATTATTAATATCATATACAAGGAAACATTTGGTGAAGGTAATTCATAAGTGATTATAGCAGTACATAGCAAAGAAACGGCTAGAAATTCATGCTGAATTAGCAATAAGAAATGGAGTAAGTTATAGCATTACTGGTGTCACTGAATCTTTGCTCAAGGCAGAAAATATCGGAAAATATTTACTTGTGTTTTATGTGCTATGCAAATTGTTTGGATAATAACATATGGAAACCATTACAAGAATGGGAAGTCTGGGACATTTAAATGTATTTCTGAGCAACCTATGAATGGACCAAGAGAAAACAGAAGTTAGACGAGTTCAAGGCGATACTTTATGATCTAAATAAGGAAAAGTGCCCACCAAGACTATACCTTTTTACCACATTTATTCTCTTGCTTAACTGAGCAAATGATCTGAAAAACTACACTATATAAAAAGCATAGCATCAAGATTGCAAAAAGATCTAACCGTAAGATGTGATGTTCAGAGACACAGCCTTGCAAGCTGAAAACAGAGAAATGATGAAGATAATTTGTTCAGTATGGATTATAAAGAGCCGGATTGATAAAAACAACAAACAAAAAGATAGACAAGCAAGCATAGATCCAGGAATTGGTTTTGATCTTGCATTAAATCCTAGCTGCAATTTAAGAAAAATTAGTTTTTACATTGTGGCCCTGTTCGGTACTCACACTCCCACAGGGAACATGGGAGATTTGGTGTCAGAGCCAAGTGTGATGAAGAAATTAATGGTAGCCGACTATCACATCAAATAGTGTCTGGGGTCTTACAGGTTTGTTTCCAAACAAACGCCACATAACTGAGATGTCAACGAAGTTCACATGAAAGAATCACATCAACATCTGTGAGTAAAGGATTGTAAATGACATATGGAAGGAGGGAACAATATCAGAACCTGAATTGTGAGAATCTGGCTTGCAGAAGGCTATGACTGTCAGTGGAAGCCCCAGATACATTTGTGAGATCTACACAAGAAATAAGTCTCTGGTGATTTCCTTCTATCCATAATAGAGAAATGGGAAAAAACTGGTTACCAGAATGCATTGAGAGATGACTATAGGAGATCAAAATGATAAACCTAACTTGAAAGGGCAAAACCTTGTCAGTTGATCCCTCCTGTAATTCACTTTGGACCTCTAATTTTCAATCTCTCTCTCTCTCATCTCTCTATGTTTTCATACTGTGGTTTATCACAAATATACTCCATCATTGGGATTAACACTCTTGAATTTTCATGAGATGTAATTGATGAGCCTATGAAGACAGCAAGTGGCATAAGGGTCCTTGGTGGTACAGTGTGGGTGATGTGTATAAAGGACAGCTGATACCTTGGAGTTTAGGAAGGAAGATGATGTTTTGAAACTGATTGTGGTAGCAATTGTCCAGTACTGCTTGATGTCATTCAACTATGGAATGATATGATATATAACTGTATTATCTCCCAATAAAATTATTTTGGGAAAAAATGACCATTTGGACCATTAGGTAACATCATGGAGCATAAAGAAAAGGTTGATGCTTCCAAGGACTTTATTTTACCTGGATCCATAAGTAGTACTCATCGAAACTGCAGTAAAATTATCAGTGTATTACATTGAGCAAATCTTTTGGAAAAGTTCTCTTCAGTGTCTCATACAGCAAATACGTAATTTTGAACACTAAAGGGTTTCTGCCTCAAATCCTGGTATTTACAGTTGTCTCCTATGCTTTCAAAAGCTTAGCAATGAATAAAGAATGCAAAAGAAAAAAATGATGTTCTACAGTATTGATTAAGAATGTTGACTCTGTAATGAATTGCCAGAAATATAAACACGTCTTAAAAGGACAGAGAGAATGCTTCCTAAAAGCAAGAATGGCAAGGCTGCTTCACCTGACGTACTTCACATGTGTTTAGTCCCTGAAGAAGAGAAGGTCCCCTGTAATAAAGGATGTATGAGAAGGAGCATGGCCCTCAAGGATATGTTTTGGAACAGCAGCTAGAAGAGAGGGCACTACTGCATTCATGGTTAGGAGGATGGTATCGGAGAGAGCACTGTGGTTGCTGTGGGTCAGAACTTTCATAACAAAAAAGCAATATTTTTTTGTTAAGAATTACTCATTCTGTGCTGTCACAATGGGTGAGATCCTGCCTCCTGGTTCCGGGAGTGAGATAGAGAACTGATCCATTGGAGGCAGCTCAGGAACCTATTTTGCACATCTGTAAATCACATTTAAGGATTTCAACTATTGTGTCTGCCCAACACTACCGAGTGGGCCCTGCTTTCATCCTGATCTCTCTTCCCTAGCTGGCTTCTTGGGCTCAGAGAGGACATTCACGTAGACTTCCAGAACTTTCCCAACAGAACAATGATAGACAAGTGTTGCCTCATGATTATATAGAAGTGTGACATATGGAGACTGACTTGTGGTCCTTTGTGTTAGGATAAACCTATGAATCCCATTACAGGGAAGATCAGCAAAGTGTCCAGAGGAGGCTTGTGAGGTGAAGGCAAATGGACAGTGTGTGATTTCAAGATATTCTGATGGCTGTATGAAATACACAAATAGCATATCAAAACCTATCGGTATAGGGAATTACAACAGATATATGAAATGAATTGATCAAGCATACTGGTATTTGGTAATTAGCAATATTTTATGCAAGACCATAAAATGGCATTCAAAATTGCTGTATTTCTTCTGTGTGGACCTAGTTGACTCCTCAGTTAAGTGATTAGTTGTATGAATACAAGCCTTTAAACTCCAGACCCTATTCCAATGGATAGCCTGGTACCATCTACTTTCTTTACCATGCTTTGCTATAGCACCCTTATCTTCAGTGATCATTTCATGAAGAAGTTATAATACAGAAACCCTCCAAGAAGGTCAAGAAGTTAAAGCAAAGAAAAGTAACAGAAGCAATCAATCTGGAAACATGTTCAGCTCGATTTCCAATCAAGTTAGACGCAGAAGTATGCCTCCTGGAGAAAATACTTCTACAAACTGTGGGTACGAAGAATCCTTCATGAATCCTTCACCATTTAAGTGTCATATTTGACCCTGGAGATAAGAAATGTGGAGAAAACTGCAAAAAAAAATTATACTTTTTTTTTGTTAAGAAACTCTTGTGGAGTACTTTTATTATGCCCACAGGGGACTGCCATATTGAAATCAAATTGTGAGCCATTAATGTCAACAGACAGTATTAGTATTTTCTATATTTTGAAATTATATGGGTCAAAGGTAGCCAATGTATTGGTTTTGTATATGATATGACCACGGATCAGAATTGCATCAATGGCACCTTAACAAGAGTAATCACATCTACCAAGAGTGTTATAGCTGATTGCATATTTTAATGACTTATTAGCTAATTTCTCTCGAGTTTCTTACAACTGTTAAGTCAAATCAATACAAAGTTCTGATATTTCATATTTTTCTTTCATATGCAAGTCCTCCATCATTTATTTCACAGGCATCTTTACTTTTCCACTATCTTGATTATCTGGGAAATTTATGGAATGTTATTTCCACTTAATTATAGTCCATGGATTTCTTCTATGATTTTGTTTTCACAAAGGCATGGTTTTCACCTGTTTAATTATCTATTCACCTACTGTGACAGGTAGGTTTGCTATACCAACGTGGCCAATGAAGATAGGTAGGTTTGTTGTGACAAAATAGCCAATGAACACGTGATATTAATTGAAGAACGGAGATATAAATGTCTCCGCGAGCCTCACCTTTCTCACTCTTGCTTTTGGATCTTCAGACCAGTGTACTGTCGACTGTCTTGCTTGTCCTGCACCTGGATTTGCAAGCTACACTGCTCGTGTAACACCTAATCCATGGACTGTGTCACTGTAAATTGAGGCTCCTTCAAGCCCTGCCTTACCACACTGCTGGAATCTGCATCTCTTGAGCTGGGGACTATTGGACCCGGTCATTAGGCTGACTGTTGGTGACCTGCCTTGCTGTCTGTTTCCTGTGGCTGGATAGACTGAATTGCTCTACAGAGGACTACACAAGGACTCTCAAGACTCAATGAACTGCCAGCTGTCTCATGCAAATGAGTTGCACTGAATCATGCATACTTCTTTATGGATTAATTAACTATTTTTATGTTAGATATCTTTCTATTATATAAATATTTATAAAATTATTAGTGCCCTAGTTCTGTTTTTGTAGAGAACCCTGTCTGGTACACTTAATTATTTTTATACTGTGTCCAGTATATCAGGATTGAGAAGCATATCCGTTGCTCTGATTTTGACTCATAATGACTTTATAGGGGTTGTGGCAGTCATGTGCTTAATGTTAATTTTATAATTGAAATGTAGGGGTGGAGTCTGGCCTGTTAATTTGGAGAAAGCCATTGAGTAGCCGATGAGCCCTCGGTGTGGGCATGGCTTTCACCTGAGACTCCTGGAAAATCTCGCGGTATTTCCCTCGTAAAGATGAGACACTATCTTCCCCAGTTGTTGGGAGTTAGTTAGAGAGAGATGATTAACCACAGGCAACACAGAATGGCGGCAGCTGGGAGGCTGGAGTAGCTGGTGGAGAGACCACAGGGCGTTGCCCTGATGAAGACAGACCTCTGAAGCTGGAGTGGCATGCTGTTGATGGACCTGAGCCCTGGAACGAGGAGCCATGGGGAGACCCCTGCCAGCACCAGAATTCTGCACCCACTGACCTGTGACTTCCTGAGTCGGAAGCAGACTTTATAGACTGATTTCAGGCATATGGGTTATTATTGGACTTATGACTTTGCACTGGACTGGATTGGGATGCCTTCTTAGGGTCACATTTCTTTTGTATATAAACCCTTTCCTTATACTTATATGCGTGTCTCTGAAATTTGTTCCTCTAGTCTACCCGGACTAACACAGGGGTTTTAAGGTTTTAATTTTATGAAAGCATCCTGCTACATCTTTCTGTACATCTATCTATCTATCTATCTATCTATCATCTATCTACCTACTTACCTACCTGTCTGCCTACCTATCTACAGGCCTCACTGAATGCTTTACCACCACAGTACTAGGGTGCCTTACTTGGGACATAGAGTTTAATACACTTATTTAAATGATTCATAGGGAATCACAGTTTAGCAAGTAAAGAATATTTACTTTAAATATGCTTTTTAAAAAATGCATTATGCTTTTAGGACCTGTCTATACAGGATCAGATTGGTAGCAATATCGTGAAATCTTCAAAAGAAATGTTCAGTAGCACTCTTAGGGGGCAGCGAATTCCTGGGAATGTGGAAGGAGAAATTCCAGAAAGTAGGGTGAGAATGGTTGACCAACCCAGAGGATGCAGTCCATGTCACTGAGCTTGACATGGAACAACTGCTGAATTGGTGCATGGTTTGCTGTATATTCTCAGCAACAATAGCAAAATCAGATAAAATAGGGCAAATGGAAAAAGAGGAGAGGCTTGCAGAAGGAAGAGAAGATAAAGAATCATTAAACATAATGCCCAGTAAAAGTACTTGTAAGCTGAAGCAGAGGTGCAGAAAAGGTTTGGGGGCTGCTTAACATGACTGTTCCAAAGAACATCTTACTGAGAAGCTGTTCACCTTGACTGAGGACCCGTTCCCTGAGAAGCTGTCCGGTGATCGATGTTCATGGGATGGATCGAGTTGGGTTGTCATCTTTCAAGTCATTTTTCCCTGTATATTATTTTATTGTAAGGAATTGCATTAACTCATTTCCTTGAAGTTTGCAAATGCAGTGGTCACTTCATAGGAAATAGCATGTAGTCTGCATCAATGACTTTTCATAATAAAAAGGGCCATTTTCCTTATCAAAACAATCCATAGTAAGAAAAATGATGTGTAGTAGCTCATTTAACTTTGTGGATTACCAATACTGGGCATTTACGTATAAATCTTAAAGATGACTCTATAATATTAACTTATGAATTTAAAATATAAAAGATTTGTACTCACGTAATAAGCGTGAACATAAAGAGACTGTATTTTCTCACAGGGAACTGGTCGCTTTTTCTCAATGGCTTATAGCATTGAAAAAAAGAGAAATAAAACAAAGATGTAGAACACTATAAATGCCTGAACTAAATGGAATATGAATTAAATTTTACTAGCTCATACCATAGTTGTGGTTTATATCATTATTTTAGGGGATAGAAAAAATTAAATTTTCCTTTTACATTCTTATGAATGCAATGCTTTTGTCACCAGTTTATAAAGAAAAATTGTCAAAGGTGTTGAGAATTATGTGCATTTACATAAGAGAAGATACATTCATACTCTAGGCATATGATGCAATGAATAAAAATAAAGATTTGAAAAAGAACTAACATGAACTTAAAATATTCAGTATATAAAATTGTACATGCACCTATAAAAATGTTGTAGAAATGTGCTACACATTATAAAATCCTTGGAATCATCAGATTCTGACTACCCCCGATACTCTAACCAGTGTTCACCTCACTTTTTAAAGATTAATTATAACAAAAGCATGCTCTATTAAGGTAACATTAAAAACATTCATAAATACAGACTTATTTTCCTTTAGAAATATTGAATAGAAGAGACCACGGTGGTACGGTGTATTAGATATTGAGAAACTAACTGACCGATCATTGCTTTGAACTTGATTGATTGTCACTTGTAGGGACGAAGATGGGGATCGTGTATGCCTGGAAAGATTTCAGATCTCAGAAACCCAAAAGACAAGTTCTACTCTGTTCTGTAGGATGATGACGGGCCGGGATTGACTTTTCTGAGTGGAGGTTGGTGGCATCACTTATTGAGTCCTATGTGAAGAGTAAAGACTTTACGTGCATCATCTTATTTAATTCAAAACTCAAATGAGATTAAAATTGCAATTCTGAAACTAGGTTTCAAAGTAGGACTCCTTTCAGACAATTATTAGTGCTAAAGGAACTTTGTAACACTTGAACATTTAAGGTCAAATAAATGATGTCATTGACAAAAAAAATAAAAGTTGAGGTCAGGAACTGCACAGGAACAAGCACATCATTCCTGGTGGTAGTGCCACATGAATGATTCTCAGAATTAAGGATGGTGAAACTCCTCCTCGTAGACTTTGGGTCTGCTCGTGGGAACGACACATCCCTGGAAAAGTAAATCAAGCTTGATAAAATAAAGTGGCAGTTAAAGGAGGCAGAAGGGTTTCAGTTAGGTGTATGATTAGACGACTGGGACTGTAGTAACATATCCAACCCCAGAGGAATTGTCAGGAGGGAACAGGAGCTGGCGGGCAGTGTCTCTTTCTGTTGAACCTAGAGTGGCTCTGACTTGGAGGTGACTTGAAAAATGGAACAACAATAATAACAGGATATGTGTTAACATGGGAGTGAAGCTCATAGAATATTTTGAAATTAGGGAGTCCATTTTGAATCTAAGGAGGTCAATAGGAAACAAAGGAGAAATATTCATTGATATCCCATGTAATCTAAGAATTGTGAATAACATAATCTAAGATCAGAGGTGAGATCGGTAATAATTTAAAATCTGAGCACCCAATGTTCGGAAAGCTAAGAATGATAATAAAAACCCCAAATCCTTTTGTGGCAACCTTAATTCCTTATTGGGATTAAGTCTCCATTAATGTGCATTAGCCCATTGACCAGAGCTATAAATAGTCTAGTCTTTATTGCAAGTGCTTTAGGAAATGGATTTCTATAGATATATTTAGATTAAAATTCAACACATTATATTTAACTTTTCTTTTTAATCTGTGCTACTTTGTATTTTCTTCTGTTTTCTCTTAAATTGAGGTTTTGCTTTGTTTCATTTTGTTGTCATTGTTATATCTTTTGTTTCCATTGTAAGGATTTTTGTTTTCTTTATATGAAATTCAGGACAGGTAAATTTATAGAGACAGTGACTAGATTAACAATTCTATAGGGTCATGGCAAAGGGACGTAATGGGTAATATGGAACTAATCATAATGAAGAAATAAAATAATCTAAAATTGATTGTTGAGATGTTTGTCCAACTCTTTAAGGAAAAAAATGGGGTACTGGCACTATTCAAAGAAATGTTTCTACGATTGATTAGTGATAAACAGTGTAAAAAACCTTCATGTGTGAAGAAAAAAAAAACACCAGGAATTAAATAATGTATTTAGTGACATAGAGATCATGCTTGGTATTGACAAGTAAAGTTTTGGTAGAGTGGTGAAACAGTTTGATCAGAGGAAGGTCAAGTGCTATGAGAAGAAATATTATGGATTGAAACTATCTATTTTTTTGTAATGAATCTTGCTGGGAAAAAGCTCATGGAAAATTGAGGTCAAGAGAAGTGTTGTTATTTGCATTAAAAATATAGAGTTTGATTTTTCTTTTTATTCTGGAGTTAGCAAAGCTAAAGTTGCACAACAGAAAAAAAAGGATTGAATTAAGATGTTATTTGAATAAGTTAGAACACACTGTGACTGGTCTGTAAGGGACAGTGTTTGATTTTGCTAGGAACAATTCGTCTTTTAAAACTCAGAGAAAGGGCTGAGCCCGGTGGCGTAGTGGTTGTGCACAGGACTGCAGCCCACTGGGATGGAGGTTCAATTCCAGCTCACAGGAGCAAAGGCTGGGCCTCCTACACCCACCACCAGAGGGCAGTGATTCCTAAAAAAAAAAAAAAAAAAAAGGAAACTAAAAAAAAAACTCAGAGAAGTTTGAACATATGGCCAGAGGTAGGCTGGAGGTAGATATGATTTAGAAACAGGTAAAGTATCTACAATGACCTTTGTAATTTTCTTAGTAGCTTAGAAAATAGTTATCAGCTGAAAGATTAGAGGAGAGAAGCTATGAGTTGATAAAATGAGTCTTTGGGAAATCATCATACAAAAGAGAAAAATAATTATCAGACAGAGAGGATATAAAAGAATTGGAGAGGAGTGAATTCAAGTCATCGGTAGAATTCCTTTCTGCAGCCTCCTTCTGCTGAGCTTAGACAGCGTTGTACCACTGTGACTTTCATTCTCTAACAGTACAGTACTCCCAGTTGCTTGGAATGAAAGTTTATGTAATAAATGACTATTTACAAAGTTACATAGTGCAGTGCTTTTTAAAGAGTGAATGATTTCTCGATAATTGCCCAAACCTCAAATTCAAAAACCTCATTTCATGTTGTTTCCTTTAGGTTTTACGTATGATCTCCAAGAACAGGGAAAGTAATCTGTAGTATGCACTGGCTCTGTTCTCAGAGACCATGGTTCACAGCTTGATCACAGCTTGAGTTTGAAGGCAAATCCTTTTGGTCTACCTTCTGAAACCCGAATAAAGCCACTTCCATTGAGTCCGTTCTGACTCAGTGGGGCCCTACAGAACAGAGAACTGCTCCTTGGAGCTTCCAAAACTACACATGTTCACAGGAGCAGACAGTCTCATCTGTTTTCCATTGTTGGCTTTGAACTGCCCATCTTGACCAAATCACCTGGCCAGTGCTTAACTTAGTGTGCCAAGAAGGACCCTTGGAAGGTGCTATTGATTCTTGTCCTCAGATATATGAAATTATATGAAATAAAGAAGAAATTAAAATGAAAAATTTAAGAAAATAAATATTTCCTTAAAAATGCCAGGCTGAGGTGCAAGTTTTTGAATTTTATTTAATGGGTAAATATTTCACGATTAGTATTTCCTCCCCTATGTCATTTTACATTATTATTGAATAACTTTAATATTTAATAGATGAGTGTTGTTTTTATTTCCCCCTAGGAAGCACATTTTCAGAGGCTTACCTAGAATTCAAATGATTTCCCAGAGGAGAACTTAAAGATCAAGGGCTGGTCATAATGAAAAGTATAGCAATCCTCACTCATCCTAAATGGAGAAGGAACCATATGAGTTATAAGGAACATGGTTTTATCTCCCTATATTTATCAAAAACTAATAATTTTCTGTCATTGTCTCCATATTCATCACCACATGAAACAAATAAATTTAAACCTGTACACTGATTGAATAGGTAAACTCAAAGTTCTTAAAGAAATTACTTTAGGGAGAAAAAATATTTTCCTTTGGAGGACCAAGATTTTCAATAGGGAACCATGAAACAGATATCTTGATATATGACAAATAGACTAAATTGCACCTAGCACTGCTTAAGCTTGGAAAATTCTAGTATTTATCCCTCTTCAAAGTTTTCCTGTGAATTGAGGACTGGGTTCCGGGGAGCGTCAGGTGTGAAAGTAGCAAGTGATTTTCAATGACTGGTAATATGTGGTTTTTCCTGTTGAGAATAGGGAGAAAATGCTAATCAGTGCAATTCATTTTTCTCAAAGTTATCCCTGTCTTCTTTACTTTCAATCATAGAATCGTAAATGCTCTTTCTCTATTCAGCCACACTAAGTCTAAGGTCATGGTCATAGCTTGCCAAGTGTGATGATAAGTCTTGAGGCCATGCACTATACCTAGACTAAAATGTTTATAGCTTTTTCTTTTTCCTTTGTCAATACTGAATGACATGACTATGATGGAACTGTGGGGCCACATCAATTGTCTTTTTATTCTAAGAAAAACACATATATTATCATTCAGCCAAGTAGTTACTGTCTTTATGCATTTCCTTATTCAGTTATTCATAGAACACACAAATTGGCATGCACCTCATTAGAAAGAAAGAAAGAAAAAAGTTCATAAAATGCTGACACAACATTATGATACTTACAATCATCAAACTAGAAGGAAATTAAGTCTGTTATAATAATAGTTTTGAATTTAAAATGCTCCATAATTTATGAATGCCTATTATAGACTTAATCTCAAACAATCTGACGTATATTTCAGGAAACATAGATGAAACTATGGAAATTAAAAAGCACGCATAATATTTCAACACCTACTTAATTTTGAGTGCAAAGTTTTATATAGCTATATTTAATTGTTAACCTTCCAAATGACATTGATCGATATGAATTCTAAAATAATTTTAATAATTAGGACTTTTGAGTAAAATTACAAAATCAAATATTTCTTATTACTAGAGCATCAGTCTATGATATATTTGCTATGTTCAGTTCAATCAAATAGTTAAATGTAAATGTTTTTAACTAATATAATATCTCCAAACAAATCTCCAGGTTCCTGGCTATCTTAAATAATAGTATATTTTTCTTTTTTTAACATTTACTGGTATCTCTTGCATATTTAATTATAATTCATTAGTTCATCAGATGAAGCATAGCTGTACAGTTGCTGCCATCATCATTTTCAATACATTATTTTTCTTCTTAGACTCCTTCATATCAGCTTCCCTTTTTTCCCCTCCATCCCCACCCTACCACCCCCCCCCCCGAGCCCTAAATATATTATATTATATTATTATAGGGTTTGGGGTCATAATTTAGACCTTCCAATGTATCCATTCACCTAAAATTCTGATGATTAACTACCTCTGACCTCATTAAATAACACCACAAGGAAAACCAATTCAATTTTACAATTACATGGTAACTGTCAATCTTCCCCTTGAAGACTTTGTCCCTTTCGGGTTATCTTCCCCATGTTTCTTTATCTTTTTCTCTTAGTGATATCTTGAAATCCGGCAAAGTTGCAGCATAACACGGCAAGTAGAATGGAGATTAAAATGTATATAATCTGTTCTGGATTTTAACTGTTAATAATGGCCTTAGATCCATGGCACTTCATGATTTATTTATCAAACCCCCATTTCTGATTTCAGTGCCCTCCTATACCTTTGGTTAAAACATGTCTGATTGTTAATTTTTATTATACACTTTGCTTCTCTTGAAGCATGAGGGTACATGAGTGCGTCAGTCAGGGTAGACTCTCATAGGTCTATAAGAAAGAGGACAATTAAATATTGAGAAAACACCCTGGTCCAGTCCATATCAAGTCCATAAGTCTGATTAAAGCCCATATGTCTGTTACTAGTGTATTAATTCTTCTTCAGATGCACAAAATGCATTCAATATCACCAAATACAGGAAGAAAGATCACAAGCCCGTGGTTCTAAAGTCTTGTGGATCCAGTGGAGGTAGAAGTCTCTCTGTGCTGGCATGGTTCTCCACATGTCTTCTTCAGCCCCCTGAGTTCTACCTGCATCAGCACAACTCCATGTGGCTCCCTGGCAAGAGTGTCTCCCAGGGAGTCAATGTGTGTCCCACCTTCAGTGAGCTATTGATCTCATCGCCTCCAAATGACGTCATCAGACCGTGACCTGAGTGACAGGCTGAACTCCACCCCTTCACTCTTAAATTTCAAACTGACAACAGATTATGTGTCTATCACAATGAGCAATTTCTGTAAGTCAAGGACACATGGTAAAATGGTGGTCCTGGCTAATTTCTTGTTGGGTGGGATTGGGAACCTCTGCTTTCTCCCTGTCCACACACATCCTGTCAGTGAGTCTGCGCTATTATTGCGGTCAAGTGTCCATAGAGGAACTTTGCACATGTAAAGCCGTTGGCTCAAGTTCCAGAGAGGAAGTTGGTTTATATGGTGCATACTTTTCTATGTTCAGATTCTCTTTTAATATATATGGGGTTTCTTGTATAGTGCTCATATTGATGAATCGTTGTTCATATAGTTCTGGGTCCCTTCATCCACTTAGGAAGTGATTTCATCTCCTTTTCTGTTGGATGAAAAACGGATTTACATTACTAACTACAGGTTAGGCAGTTTTTGTTCCTGATCTCCTTGCTCTAGATCTCACAATTTTGCTCATTTATGTTCCACAAAGATATTTTGCTTTTAATAAAATCAAGTTCTTGTACATGAAAACTTTAATTTCTGATTAGTTCCTTGTAATTAGGACCCAACATTGCCTTCTGTTTCATCCGTCCCTGGTTGGAGATCGCTGTGCTCCTGAGGAATGAATGATGCTTGTATTTCTTGCTAGGAAGACTATCCAAAGGAGAAAATATGAATATCAGAAAGTACATATAAAGTAAATATATTTATTGATCACATTTATCTTAGATTGCCTACACATTAAATAATGATATATTTGCTTTTTTATAAAATCTCTTTATCAATTTGGTATTTAAAATTTTGACAACACATTTTATAGCTGCAATTTCTTTTTTTCTTTTTTGCAATTTCTTTTTAAGGAATTGGTTCCATATCTAGTAAAGCTATATAAGCTATCTGATTTGTTTTAATCAAAGAAAATTCCCCCTGAAAGTGTTTAAGAAGTGACAGGCCTTACTTTTAGCTAGTTATTTCAAAGAAGACTTGTCTCTATACCAATGTTTGAAAGAAGCATAAAAATTTTAACCTGGTTTATGTTGCTATCTTGTCCCCTACTGTGAAGGATAAACCTTTTGGGCCACATACTGTGACTTTCATTGTACAGCCAGATCCTATAGTGTAATAGAGACTATTCCCTCTTTTCCATTGCTAGATTCAGTCTTTGTAAATATTTAATTTTCTTAAATTAGACTGAGGAAAGCAGGAGGTAAATTCAACCACAGTTAGCATTCACCTTGTGAAAGCAAGGAAGAGGCTATTAGTATACTGAAAAAAAAAGTGAAGGAGATAAACCTTTCTTCCTCAGATAAAGGCATCTCCCTTCATAGCCGGTGGTCCCTCATATCTTCCAGCACACATGATCCCTTTTTAATAGTTCAGTATTAAACATGATGTGTTGGCTACTGAGAAGTTTTACCATACTGTAAATCCAATAACTCTTCCAATTTATTTTAAGTGATACTTGAATTATTAAAGTCCATCCTCTAGAAGAACAAATAACAAAGCCACAAGACTTTTCTGAGATTGCTGTGGTTGCTCACTGGTTATGAGCCTATAAATGTAAAGTTGATTTAGATTTAAAGATAAATTATTTGAATCACAGAACATTTTAGCCATGACATTTATCATATGAACTTGGTTAGACTCCATCCCTACTTCAGCCTTTTACTGTGAGAAATAGTCTAATGCAGTTAGCCTTTATTAATTGCTTTGTACACCAGTGAATTAATGATCTCTCTTTAAAAAGAAGAGGAGCTGTGTGGTTCAGTGGTCATGAAACTTGACCTCTATCTTGTGAGACCCCATCAGCTGTGACATGGGAGAAACATGTGGAAGTCTGCTTTTGTCAAGATCACAGCCTTAGAAACCCCCTTGGGCAATTTTAATGAAACAATATATTTTATGTTTTATAATCTACCCAGCAAACATTAGATTCAAAGGATAATGGAAGCAATTTAAGATTATCACCGAATGCGATGAAAAATAAGGACATGTTTTTCTAAATGGGTTAAAATTATTTATGTCAAAAACTTCCTAAAATTTGAGGTGACATAGAATGACTCTTCTATTGTAAAAAAAAAAAAAGTCTTACTAAGGAAGGCAGTTTATCAATACTTCATTTCAAATACTTCAGACATGTTACCAGGAGGAAGAAGACTATTCTTGGTAAAGCAGAGGGTCATGGGAAAAGAACAAAGCTCTTCGAGTGATGACATTGGGCTGGTACAGGACCAGCCATGGTTTGTTGTTTTATAACAAATATATGGATAACTGTGTGATTCCGGGTACACTAGAGAAACAAATTCATAGACACGCATATGGATATAAGGGTTCAGTTTATAGACAAGAGGAACAGAACATTGAGAAAGCATCCCAACCCAGTCCAATTCAAAGTCATAAGTCTGATATTAGCCCATATGCCCGAAATCAGTCTATAATGTCTCCTGCCAACTCATGAAATCACAGGCCAGTGGATGCAGAATCCCAGTGCTGGCAGGGGTCTCCCCAGTGCTCCTCGCTTCCAGGGCTCAGGCTCTATCAATAGCATCCAGGGGTGGTAGAAGCAAACTCAGCACTGGCAGGAGTCTCCTTGTGGCTTCTCCAGCTTCAAAGGTCTGGTTCCATCAGGGAAAGGCCATATGGCTTCTTCTCCAGCTTCTGCAGCTCCTTAGACACTACCACCTTGTCTTGTCTATAATTCATCATCTCTGAGACTAACTGCCAACAATTGGGGAGATAGCTTCTCATCTCCCTGAGGGAAATATCATGAGGTTTCCCAGAAGTCTCAGGAGAAAGCCTTGCCCTCACAGAGGCCTCATTGACTGCTCAATGGCTATCTCCAGATGAACAGGTTAGACTCCACCCCTACGTCTCAATCATGAAATTTACAAAAGCACATGACCACCACAATCACTATGAGTCAAAAATGACTCACTGTCCCCTAAAAATGGGAGTAAACATAAAATAATAATACACAATAAATGAATACATGTGTGCAATTTTCTCAAATGAATATGTAAATCAGATTACGTTGGAGAAAGCCAAAGTCTCTGGACTCAAATATCTAATTCACTTGGCCTTCCTCCAGTGCCAGGCTGTCCTTCTTCTATACATAACATTGCATCATCTCACAGAGTCCGGGGTTCCTTCTGTTTGTTTTCTTTATATATTAAGAATTTATATATTATAAATTCTTCCCATATATAATATTCTTCCCATTTCTGCATTTGGTTCTCTTTTCTCTATTGATTTTATGCCCATTGTCTATGCAATTAAGTGAAGTATTTGTGGTTCTGTAGTACAATCTTCACACCCTATTTTTGACATTTAAGCAATGGACTTCATACACATTTACCATCTGTCAAGGAGGGCTTGCATATTAAAATCATGCTGAACCAGTGACAATAGAGTTCCCATACACAGGTGGCATAGAAATAAAGGCTTGTTGATGGAAAACCAAGTGAAGTGCTTCAACAAACTGATGAAGCACTGTAAGTTTTCCTTGCTTATGCTAGGAAATTTAAAAGACAACTGCTTTGCCAGCTGACTGGAATAGATCCACATTTTCACCCATTCCAAGGAAAGGTGATCCCACAAATTTTGCAAACAATTTTGTAGAACAATATCATTGCAGAACAATATAATCGATATCACATTCAAATAAAAATTTGGTGAACAGTATCCAACAATGGTTGCAGCATTATGTCGGCTGGGAGCTGCCAGAATTGGAGGTCAGGTTCAGAAGAGGAAGTAGAACAAGGGATATCATTGCGGTTGCCATATGGATCTTGACTGAAAGGAGAGAATACTAGAAGTGCATGTATTTGTGTTTCATTGATGATGCCAAGGTATTCAATTCCGTAAGTCATAACTATGGACAGCCCTGAATACAACAGAAATTAAGGAACACTTTATTGTGCTCATGTGAATCTTAGTCATGGGCCAAGAAACAAACACAGGGACTGAACAAGGAAACATTGCATGACTGAAAACTAGAAAATTGGATGTCGGGGTTGTTGCTTCTTAGCATATTTATCCAAAAGGTATGCCAAGCAAATCAGAGATTCTGTGTTATTGAAGAGGAATGTGGCATCAACCAGTGAGATGCAGATGGCACCACCTTGCTTTCTAAAAGTAAGAATGACTCGTAGTACTTGATACTGAAGATCAGGTATCACAGGCAAAAGTATGGACTACAGTTACTCAATGTAAAGATCACCAAACCCTTTGCAATTGGATCAGTAAGTAACATTATGCTAAATGCAGAAAAGTTTTTAGTTGTCAAGAATTTCATCTTGCTTGGATCCACAAGGAATGCTCATGAAATCAATAGTCAAGTGTTCAGAAGATTCCTTCTACCAGATAAATTTGCTGCACAACACCATTTTTGTGTATTGGAAAGCATGCATGTTGCTTTGAGGACAAAGGTTTGTCTGACATAAGCTAAGTTAATTTTCCATTGCCTCATCTTCTTATGAATGCTTAACATTAAGCAATGAAGACCAAAGAAGAAAGTCAATGTACTTGAATTATGTGCTGAGGGGATATATTGAAAGAACCATGACTACTAAAACGACATTGCAGTCTGTATTAAAAGGAATACACCGCTCATGCGTTGTTGTAAATGAATGAGAAGCACACGGAATGGATCTGTAGAATAGCACAGAGCTCCAGCCCGTTCAGGCCTGTAGCAAGGAACTGAGCTGTGTTGTCTCTATTTATTCAAGCTCAAATATGGGAATACGTGACGTTACACCTACTCAGAATATTTTCAAGTTGAATAAGTAACTTTCTCACATCAACATTATCTAAAACATGGGTCACCTGGTGCTGTAAAATATAATCTGTAAAGCAAAGAACAAGGACCAAAGAAACTCAAGGATTCATGCACACACAAGTAATGTCTGCATTTCCTGGAGAATCAACACGATCCATTTGCAGACTACACTGACCCAAATGTGCATGCTTAAAGTCTTGATTTGTATCCAACTTCTAGGCATGTGCTGGCTATAATCGTGCTCTTTAAAAGCAATGATGATGAGAGTTCTTCTTACATGTTGTCAGGAAATACTATATCCCTGGAGAAGGGATATAAAGGCATGGTTGAAATTTTTGACAGCTAAAACCTTTTTTTGCATTTATCATAATGTTACTTTCTGATCCAATCGCGAAGGGTTTGGTGATCTTTACATTGAGTAACTGCGATCCATACTTTAGCCTGGACTCTTGGTAGAGGCACAGGGAAAAAAGGGGAAGGTCCTCCACCAGATGGATTGTGAGGCAGTGGCTGCAACAGTAGGCTCAAGGATAGGAACAGTTGTGAGGGTGGCAAAGGCCTGGTGAGTCACTGTGACATTCGGTTGCACATAAGATCATTATGGGTTGGAACGGACCTTATGGCACCTAACAACAACTAAACAACAACAACAACAAACAAACAAACAAACAAACATCTTTTTCTGAATCTGGCCTGGATCGCTAGCAGCTCTCTGTCAATGTACTGTTCCAACCATTATTGGATTATCTTCATCTAAACTTAACTTTCACGTAATATCACTCATATTGCTCTCAAATATCCCAATTGTGGATTTTGGCAGCTGTTTCTTGTCATTTTGATTCCTATTCCATCAGCGATTGGGATTGCAAATGCTTGACTCCTTCTGGCTTTACTCCATACATGCCATTATGGTCAGCCCAACATGGAGAAAGCAGCTCTTTCTGAGTCATATTTTGAGTGTCAAATGACATGAAGATCTCATCTTCTGGTGTGGCCTATGACAATGTTCTGCTATTCGTGATATTTTAACTTTCTAACAAGGTTTTGATACTATCTATACAGTTTTCAATGGCCAGTTGCTATAAGTAGATGCCCTGTTTCTTTTTCATTGTCTGTGCTTTGTCTGGAAGCCCTGCTGAAACATTTATATTGTGTGACCTTGCTGCTGTTTGAAATGGCAGAGAAGTAGTTTCCAGCATAGCAGCACCACAGATGCCACCACAGGAAGATGGACTATGCAACAAATGGTGAGATAAGAAGAAAATGGGCAAGGGGAAGCGAGAAGAAAGGAAACTGAAGAAATGAAAAGAGACATACAGAACAGGCAAATCATATCCAAATCAATTAAGTTCTACATTTTTCCTAATTCTTCTTCGCTTGCAATGAAATGATTACGTCCTAGATATTTTAAATTATAAAACAAACCAGATTCACTGGTCAGAGAGAGTCAGGTAGGACTCTCAGGTCTTTGGCCTTCTAATCGCCTTCAAGTTCGGCTCTAAAAGGAAGGTCCCATTATTGGTCACATAGATTGATTATTTATGATTAATGATTAATTAGCCATCCACATAAGTTCAACAGAGCAGCCTTTATCCAAAGACATAGGTCAGGCAGGGAGGGAAGGAGGAAAGCGGAAGCAGAAGGAAGAAGTGGAATAAGAAAAGGAACAGTAAGGAAAGCATGACCTGAAGCAAGATATGGTTGCATCATTGAGTGTGAAATTGACAAGATGCTGTGAACATCCTCACTTCATTCACAATACATAGCTAAAATAGAAAGGGGCAAAATAGAGACGAAGACCTTCCCCCAAAGCAAAATAAATAATATGATTACTAAGCGCTATTGATTTTTAGTGGAATTTTTGGAGGGGCCATCACTGCCCTCTAATGGTCGTGGGAGCTACCCAGCCTTTCTCCTGGCGAGCTGCTGCTGGATTTGAACTGTCTAGCCAGTGGGCCGCAGTCCCGCACTACTATGCCACCTGGGATCAACCCAAGTGCTACGGATTTTTAAATATCTGATTTTTTTCAAATGGTCTGGCATTCTACACTGGTCTATAGTGCATCTGTGCTTTTTTCCCCTTTTTTCCTCTTATTTATTTTTTTTTGGAGGGTGGGGGGCATCACTGCTCTCCGGTGGTGGGAGGAGGAGGCCCAGCCCCGCTGCTGGAATTGAAGCTTGATCCCAGTGGGCCGCAGTCCCGCGCACAACCACTACGCCACCTGGGCTCAGCCCCTTTTACTTCTTTTTAAAACTATTTATACTTTATGGCCTGAAAAAAATATCCCTACCATTGAGTTGATTATGTTTCATAGCAACACTTCATATAGGATTTCTGAGACTAGACAGCTTTACAGTGGCAGACAGCCACGTCATTCTCCTGCAGAGTGGCTGGTGGATTTGAACTGCTGAACTTGAGGTTAGCATCCCAAAGTCTCCCTTCCCGCACTCGCAGAGATCCTTACCACTCATTACCCTCACTTGCAACAATGGCATTGTGCTTTAACCCAACAGAATCTGAAATACCCAATAAAGATTTTTGAATAATATATTCTTTCTAACCACATATAGTATTTCATTGTGAAGGACCATTTAGGTTGTTTTCATGTTTTTGCTAAATAATCTTGCAGTAAAAATTGGTGTCCATATATGTTTGTGTCACAGCCCTTTTTCTCTTGGATATATAGCTAATTAAAATATTGCTGGATAATATGGTGTTTCAAGTTTCAGTTTTCTAAAGCAGGATCATACCACTTTCCATGGGGATTGCACCATTTGAAGTCCTTGCTGCAGTGTACAAGACTTCTTTGAACCCTTTACAGTATTGGTTGTTTTCTAAGATTTTATTTTAAGCATTGCTTTTAATGTATGGGTATATGATAATAGCTCATAATTGTTCTGACTTTCATCACTATTAGGTTAAAGGATTGCCAGAATATCTTCATGTGTTTGTTCGCCTCTAAAATATTTTCTTTAATTAAATACTTTTCCTTATTTAAAACATCTGACTATTCTCGTTTTTTTGCTGCTGATGTCTACAGTTTCCCCTTACATTTTAGAGATTAGACCCTTGCCAAAATATAATTGCCAATTTTCCCTCCAATCTATCAGTTTTCTTTTTAGTTGTTTGGTGACATCTTTTGATGTCACATAGCTTTTTAATTTTTAGAGGTTATAGTCATCTTGTTTGTGTTCTGTTCTTCATCTTTTACTTAGGTTTTGTGTATATCTATGTAATGCACTATGGCCCATAAGTATGTCTTTATTTTTGCTTTGGTGATATTTACAGTTATAGAATTTACAGTTAGGTCTTTCATGCACTTTAAATTCTTTTTATTTTTGTATATAGTATAAGGATCCCACTTTTTCCTTCTTCTTCTCTTCCTTCCATGCTCCTTCCTTCCTACTTTCTTTTCTATATGGTTTGTCCAGTACCATATGTTAAAAAGATGTTGTTTTCCATCTTGTGGGTTTATTTTATCTTGTTATTAATTGGGAGCTCACACACATATCATTCAATAGCTAAATCACATCAAGCAGTATTGGACAATTGCTACCACAATAGCTTTCCAAACATTCTTGTTCTTCCTAGACACCTTGGCATGATATCCCTTTTAACACTACATCCTTCCCAACCACTGTGTGTGCCTCCTACCTCAAATCCTTTTTCTAGTTGCTATCCATATAGGTTTATTAATCTGGGTTTCATAGACTGGAAGAGAGGGATACATATGACACAACCCCCACAGGGTCACCCCCAAGGACATAACACCTCTGAGGTAAACCTTAATATGAACAAATAAACACTAACCAAGAATCCAGTAAATATTTAAACCCAGATCAGCCCCAGCATGCATCCAAACTACGTCAGGGTCAACTGACATCGTTTAAACTATTCAAGTCACGCTTATCCTTTTTATCTCCCGTAGACATCTCTCCAATGCAGTCTGTTTAGTAACCAACTCCCATCCCTCAATTAGGGCTAGAATGAGGTCACCGGAGGCTTATTTCACACATAGTGCCCACAACTGTATCTTGAGTTTCCACTATCATCCATAGCTTTCCACAAACCAGATTCTCACAATTTAAGCTCTGATACTAACCTCTCCTTTGACCTCAGATTACATAATTTACAATCCTTGATCTTACATTATCTGCAAGCCGGGGGCCTGCTACTTTCTTCCTATTTTGCTAAAGCACACATATCTTCTTTGTTCTCTTCCTGAAGTTATCAAGTGGGGCCATGATATAAGCGCTAAGTATTCTTAGGTTGGAGCTAGGATTTAGTGTGAGCCCCAAACTCCTTCAAAGAGCTGTGTTTTCATATTTGTTTGCTTGTATGTTTTTCATGTGCCTCTGGATCACTTTCAAAACCTCCCTGTTGACTCATGGTAAAGAGTCTCCCCAATCATCCCCCTGACATAATGATCCTTGGTTATATTGTCTTTGATTAGCCCCTGGAACGAATTTTTTAAGTAGAGCAATATTGGGTCAATTTAGGCTAACTCCATATCACAGTACCTGAATTACTCATTGTTACACAATCAATTTTTTCATAGTTGGACACTATTTCCACAAAAAATGGAGTTAATTATCATAGAAATTGATAGTACTAGTCACTGAGACTGTCAAATACAGGTTTTCCAGGATAGCACATATCTGAACACAGCCTACCTATTGGGCATCAATGTAGCAAGAACACGCTTTTCTGCCTGACAACAGCTCAACACTCTTGGTTCAGCTCTCTTCCACTTTCTTAGCCACCAGGAATTTTCCTTCCTAAGTTCTCAGGCTGTAAGTGTGTCTGAGCTAGACTCCCATTCGCCCAGTGGAGGTATCATATCAGTTCTCACTGATCCAGCCTCTGGAGCAACGGTTCTCATCCTGTGGGTTGCTACCCCTTTGGGGGTCAAATGCCCTTTTCACAGGAGTCACCTGATTGATAGCAGTAGCAAAGTTACAGTGATGGAGCAGCAGCGAAAATGCTTTTAGGGTTGGGGTGAGGGTCACCTCCACCTCACCACCTGAGGAACTGTATTAAAAGGTTGTGGCATTAGGAAGGTTGGGAACCACTGCTCTGGAGCAGGTCATCTGCCGTGAAAATTCAAGATTGAGTGTCCCAGGATTCCACGGCACCTAGCGTGGTTCCCCATGATGCACCCAGAAGCGTGGGTCAATGTGACCCATTAGGTGCATACCACCAGAGACACTCCTATCAGCCTGCCCCAGAGTCCCTCAAAGTGTTTTCAGCAATTTATCCCAGAGTTGGAGGTCAGTCCTCCCCCTTTACCTACCAAGAGATATGCATTCCTGTTCCCCCAGTCCTGCTGGCTCTCTTCCCCTTCTCCTGACTTGTTTTCTCATTGGTATTCCTCATCCCTCTGAAAGGTCAGTCGACTAATCGAGATGGGGAAACCTAATCTTAGATTTACATGGCAGCCACTCAGTAGCCAATGTCCCCTTCCCTTTCTTTGACCTTTTGATCCTAGCTGAGGTGAGGTGGCCTCTGGCAAACTGATTTTCAAAATACTTTCCTAGAAGAGATGGTGCATGATTCATTGGCACCAGTCAGGCACTTTACCAAGCTGTCTGGCCCCCCTGGTCAGCAGACTCGATGCGCTACAAGCCTGCACCTGTACCTGTTCTGCAGCGTGCTTCTACAGCAGTACGCATATGTATCTGTCCTTTATGATTGATTGACGTCACTCAGTACAACATCTGCCAGCTCCCTCCATGTCCTCAGGTGTTTTATAGTTTCGTGTTGTTGCTGAGGGATGTTTAGTATCCCATTGTTTGTGTATACCACAGTGTTTTTGTTTGGTTTGGTTTTCACTGATTTGGTTTTACTGGTTTGGTTTTACTCTTTTACTGATGGGAATTTAGACTGTTTCCAGATTCTTACTGTGAACGATGCTGCGATGAATATGGGGAAGCATATGTCTGTGAAATATCTGTTTCTTATTTCTTTTAAATATATGCCCAGAATGCTATTGCAGTGAGCAAGATTCAGAAGCGTCATCAGAGATGGAATAGAACTGTCCAAGCCCTGAATTCTGATGTTCATATCAATAACTGTAAGAAAATAAAGATGTTTGTTCTCTAATCCATCCATCTATGGCATGCTATAATGGCAGGCCTTGGAACCTAAAAATTAGGTCTATTGAAATTATAAAAGCTAAAACTCTTTTAATTTATAAATTTGTCAACAAAATTTTTGAAAACCAAATGTAAATGCTATGCTTTATAATAAAAAGTATTTTGCCTTTAACTGCAACCCTTTATCTTTATATTGTTTCATTCTTGCAGTTGCACAATTTTATGAAGGAAGCTAGATTTTAAAACTCATGGCATCACTGGCCTATTCAAATCTAGAATATTTATAAATTGTTGTTATCCCATAGGATAGCTCCAATTAATTGATTTCTTGGTTTTTTTGTAAAAACTGAGAACATGTTTGAGAGCTAGAATAGCTTTCTTGTATAATTTTCTATATTTTTGAACAATTATTCAGTACAGGTATTGCTCCTTAAAACAAGTATTTAATTTTATCAAGCCTTCCAGAAAATCATAAATATGATGTTTTTATGGGAGACGATATATTTTTTACATTGAAATATAGAAGTGTTTTCCTTTACTTTTATATTCAAATTCAATGTCCCTTATAATCTAATCAAACATAAAGCACAGTAAGTGTTGACATCTTCATGCATTTAGCATTCTTACTGATAAACATGGAAGGACTTTCCATTTTATGTTTGGTAGATTTTAATTAATTAAACAATAATTTTAATGAAATAAAAATCTGCTTTATGGTTTTATTTATTAATACATTTTTTTAGTTTATGTTCAATATATGCAATTAAAGGGGATAAAATTGACATTTCCTTTCTCTATTAGATAGTAAATACTCTAAATATGTGTTCTATCCTTGAGGTTGTCTTTAAATCATAAGGCTCTTAATGTCTGTGAACATGTAAGTGAATAAAAGAGAGTTGACATCCAATTAACACAGATTTTTACAGGTTTAATGAGCAATGATAAATTTAAATCCCTTCTTTGGCACTTTTAAAGAAAGTGTAATAACAAGTGGAATGAACTAGAGAAAATTGTTGTTCCACTGATTCATATAAAGCTCTTCTAAATTATTAGTTTTCAGAGAAGAGAAATTTGGTTTTCAATGAAAGCCATAGGTTATTTAAACACTTCTGCCTGCTGTAAAACCAAATAATAAAATACAAATCCTTATAATATATAATCAAATCACAGGGTCTAAGAGCATCCTTGCTATTTTAGGCATTCAATTAGCAGCTGTTTCTTGACTCCCCATTATTATTTTATGCTAGTATGCAGAATACTCCATGTTGTCAAGGTAACACATTAGAGATTTTTATAAAACATAGCATTAAACTTTTAATTGGTAAGTAAAACTTTTATGTACAAATTTTCAGTTTCACATCCTATTCCTATTAAAATACGTATCTCTGACTAGTAAAATAGCTGACTTTCTGCTGCTCAGGATTGATATGAACTATTTAAAATAATTCCTAGACTGCCCATGGAAATCAAACTGCCCATGACTCAGACTTGTGGCAAACATGGAAGACAGAGTAGAACTATTATTTACTTGTAAATCTTTATGGAGACAGGCTGCCTTATCACTCACCACTAGAGCAGACAACAACAAAGCTGAATGCACTACCATTAAGTTGGGTTTGACGCATTGTGACCCTGTCTGACAGAGTAGAACTACCTCCTTGGATTTTTTAGATTCTTATAGGAGTAGATATCTTCCCCATTGAGCTATTGAATAATTGGAACCACTGACTCCTGCTTATTGTACTTATTATTATTTGGTGCCATCAAGAATGTGATGGCCCAGCACTATCCCATGTATAACAGAATGAAACATTGCCCAGTACTGTGCCCATCCTCACAATAGTTCTTCTTATGCTTGAGCCCCTTTTACCAGTCACTGTCTCAATCCATCTTGGAAGGTCTTCCTCTTTTTCACTGCCCCTCTGCTTTACCAAGCATGACGTCCTTCTCCTGGAATTTGTCACTCCCAACAGCATGTTGAAAGTATGTAAGATGAAGTCCACTATTATGGTTTCTAAGGAACATTCTGGCAATATCACATCAGAGACAGATCTGCTTTCCCTTTGGGCATTACATGATACTTTCTATAGTCTTCACTAGGACCCTATTTTAAATGCATGTATTGATCTTCAGTCTTTCTTTTATTTTATTTTATTTTTTTTGCTCTTCAGTCTTTCATAGTCACTGTCCAACTTTTATAAGCACATAATGTGATGGAAAGCAGTGAGGTTTATATCAATGCCTCTTACTTCTCAAAGTAACATCCGTGCTCCTCAACACGTTGAAAGAATTTTGTGCAGCAGATTGACTCGGTACAGTCTTGCTTGGCACTTGAGCGCTGCTTCCATGAGCCTTGGTTGGGGATTCAAACAAGACACATTCCTTGACAGTGTCGATCTTTTCTGCATTCATCATGTTGCCTACAGGTCCGGATGTGAGAGTTTGGGTAGACTATATGCACTGAGTTGCAATCAATATAGATGGAGTAATCCTTGATCTTCATGGGCAAGTGCTTCCAGATGTCCTCCCTTCCATCGCCTCCCAAGCAAGGTTGAGTCACCGTCTCATCTGCGGTTGTTAATGATAATGATCCTTCCGCCAGTCTTGATGCCATGTTCTTCTTCATAGAAGGACACGTCTGTTAGTATTTGCTCAGCAACAGATTAAATCACTACAGGGAAAAGACAACCCCGATGCACATTGTTCTTGATTTTAAACCATGCAGCATTTCCTTGTTCTGTTCAAGCAAGTGTTTTTTAATTCACGTACCGTTTCCACAGGAGTACAATAACATGTTCTACCATTCCTGTTCTTCTTGATCTTAGACATCAGGGGTCCTCAAACATTTTAAACAGGGGGCCAGTGCACTGTTCCTTAGATCAATTGAGGGTCAGATTATAGTTAAAAAAAAACTATGAACAAATTAACTGTTGGTCTAGGATCATTGACTGCTAAGTAGGACAGCAGGAGTGGCAAAAACACCCAGCGGCCAGGATAAATGTCCTCAGTGGGTCACGTGTGGCCCGTAGGCTGTAGTTTGAGGATCCCCTTTATACATAGTTTGTTATGGTCCACAAAGTCAAATAACTTCCCAAAGTCAATAAAACACAAGCAAACAGGTTTTTTTTTTTTCTGGTAGTTTCTGTTTCATGCAAGATCCAATTGATATTAATAATGATATCCCATGTCTACATCTTAGTCTGAATCTGGCCCGAATCACTGATAGCTCCCAGCCAATGTATAACTTCAATAATTACTGAATAACCTTCAGCAAAATTTTACTTGCATCAGATATCAATGGCATTGTTTTAAAATTGCCTCATTCTGTTGGGTCAGCTTTCTTTACAATGGGCACAAATATGGATCCTTTCCAGTTAGATGACCAGTTAGCCCTCTTCCACATTTTTTTGACATAGGCCAGTCACTAATTCTAATTATTCCTCAACTTGTTGAAATATTTTTATTGGTATTCTGTTCATTCCTCAAGATTTGTTTTTAGGAATCCCTTTAGTCCAGCTTGGACATCTTCCTTCAGTACCACTGGTTTTAGATCAGTGCTATTTCTTGAAATGTTTGAATGTCAGCTTAATCTTTTTGATGTGAGTCCATGTGTCCTTGTCTTTTTTATAAAATCATTGTATTAGGGGCTTGACATGGGTTCTTTTCATTATCTTTTGATATTTACTTTTACACTCAATATTTTGTTTTTAGATTGACCAATATTGAAACTTGAGGCTTGAGTCTTGTGTCTATCAGTTTAAGATATACAGAGAATGTCCTTCCTTTTTGGTTTACCAAATCTAGGTCTGTGCAAATTTCATTGTGATATTTTACTTTTTACTCTCTAGATGCTCTTTGGATTTTTCTATTCATCTCTTTAATTTCATCATTTCTTCAATCTGCCTTGGCTACACTATGATTAAGGGTAAATCTCAGAGTTTCTTCTGATATCCACTTGAATCACTTCTTTTTTTCCCTGTCATTCATTCTTCAAGAGTGGTGTCTTGATATCATTCTAAAGCTTATCAGGTCTTCTGTTGTTAGTATTCATTGTATCAAATATGTTCTTGAATTCCAGGTGGAATATACTCAGTCATATTTTTCTCTTGGGGACTTGTTTTCACATTTCTCAGATTCACCATGGAATTAAGAATTGATAGTCCATTTCATAGTCATTTCTTTGACTCAGTTTAGCTGCTCAAGGGCTTCTTCATTATCTCTTACCCCACATATAAGTTGTGCTTTTTCCCCCTGGTGTATCCCATCAAAAGAAGTCCACATGTATGTTTCCCATCTGTAGTGTTGAAGGGGACATCTGTCAGAAGAAATCATTCTTATCTCTGTTAGTCTGGATAGACTAGAGAAACAGATTCATGGAGGCACTCATATGTATATGTGATAGTTTTATATAAATTTATATAAAGTTTTATATAATTGTACATTAAGAAAATATCCCAAAATAGTCCAGTCCAAGGTCATAAGTCTGATATTAGTCCATATGTCTGAAATCAATCTATAAAGTCCTCTTCAGACGCACATGCAATGAAGCCAAATGGAGGATGATCGCAAGCCAGTGCGTAAAGTCTTTGGATCCAGTGGGGTTGTAAGCATTGTAGCAATGTCACCCAGGGGAGTCAGCAGAGGGAGGGTGGTGTCTCCCACCTCCAAAGAAGAAATACCAGCTTTCTCAGAATTCTCAGAAAGTCATGACCACCCAGAGGTCTCATGGGCTATGATCTGATTGACAGACGAGACCCCCACTTTCACTTGTAATCCTCAAATTGACACCAGATTATGTAACTACCACATATCATCAAAGCTACGGTTTTCAACAACTTTTCCTTCCTCTGTTTTCCATTTTTACATTCCAATATCCAGTAATCTCAATACATTTTTTCTTGTATACTTGATTAATTTCAGGCTGAAGATGCTCATGAAATTCTTCAATTATTTCTTCACGAGAGTGAATTAATCTACTTGAGTGGGTTATTCAAGAAACTTGAATAATAATTGTATTGGCTAGATTTCTTTATATGCAGCTAGATATTCAACTCTCAGAGACAGCTTTGTTCTTGAAGGTAAATTTTGAAATGTCCTTTGTGCCAAAGAGTTCTACTGTGTTTCTTCTGAATCTGTCATTTTGGGCACAATAAACAAATCCTATGATTTTTTTATTCCAAATGGCCAATATTATCCCATTTCAGCTCACTAACACCAAGATTATTGATCTTTTTGCATATCATTTATTGCTTAATGACTTCTTTTTTTACTATATTTATATATACTTCATACATTCAAGTTATAATTATTAACAGATATTTGCAGCACTTTCTTCTAATTATGATTCCTACCTTAACACCTAACAGTTGTCCCGAAGGCATTACTGCATCCATTTCATTGGGGATGAGATCTCTTAGAGGAGGCAGCTCTTCCTTGATCCTCTTTTGAGCACCTCTAAATCTCAGTGATTCATCTGTAGTCACTCTCCCTGACAATGATCTTCCTTCCAGGAACCATGGGGTTTTCAGGAGCAGACAGTGTATTCTGCTGTCATGTATATGGTTTTCAGTAGTCAATTTCTCTGAAGTCAACCCCCATCACCACATTTCATTGTAACATTGATTCCTTCTTCCTAGTATGTTCCTAGTCTGGAACCTCTGTTGAAAGCTGCTCGGTGGTCTTGCTGGTATTCAAAACACCAGCATTACACCTTCTACCACCGAAGCAGCAAACAAGCCACCAGCATATAACAAACTGACAGACAAAGTAGTTCATCAGAGAAGATGGTGGGATTCCAATGCAGGTATCTGAGGACCAGTACTAGGGCACTACTGGGATTCCTAATTGCAAGATAACAGTAATTATGTGATTAGCACCGTGACTGCATCAGTGGGCTCAGGCACAGCAATATTTGTGAGAAGGGCTGTTTCTTTCTATTGTGCATATGGCTCTTATGGGTCTGAGCCAACTCACTGGCACCTAACAATAATATAGTGAGCAAAACATTACTGAAAAATGATTGTCTCCTACTGAAAAGGTGTGTTTGTTTCCTATATTTGAAAACTTTGAATTACTGATTATATCAAAGTCACTACTGTGCCTCTTTGATTGCAGTCTGTAAGAAATATCGCAGTTTCTTGTCATTCCCATGGAATACTTCCTCTTAGGGAATTGCCTCACATGGCTCACCACTTTTAAGAATCCCAATTCCTTTTGAAGGATTAATAGAGACACTGGTTATAGCCCAGTTGATCTCAAAGCCAACAGACAGCTGAAATGACCTGATATTGACAATTTTCAATTAGGCACATGGTTTACTATGTTAAGAATGACAAATTCCAAAGGGATAGTGTTGTATTTATTGTCAAAAAGAACATTTTGAGGGCTGAGCCTCGGTGGCATAAGTGGTTGAGTGTGGGTCTACGGCCCGCGGGTTTGGCAGTTCAAATTCAGCGGCGGCTCTCGGGAGCGGCACTGGGTAGCACCCACAACCACCAGAGGCAGTGATGCCCCCAAAACAAACAAGCAAACAAAAGAACATTTTGAGATATTTCGGTATGCAATGTTGTCTATGATCAGATAGCCTCTATTTCAAATCTATCTTGAAGTACAATGTTGCCTGTGATGGTATAATATAAATTTGTGTACAAGGAAATCTAATCAATACAATGACTATTCAAATTTCTACATCAACTTCTAAAGTTAGAGATGCATAAATTGAAGAATTCTACTAATATTTCCCATCTAAAATTGCTGAAACATAGATAGAAATCCATTGATCATTATTGGTGATTAAAATGTGAAAGTGAGGGAGCAAAGAATGGGTAGTTTGAATATAAGGTCTTGCTGATTTAAAAGAACTTGGAGACTGCATGATAGAAATTTGCAAGATCATTGACTTTTTATTGCAAATACCTCTGTCAACATCACAGAAGGTGTGAAATTCTGCTGATGGAATATGTAGAAATCAAATTGATTACATTTGTGATACGAGTTGATGCAGAAGCTTAAGAATGGCAGTTAAGGGCTGAGCCCCGGTGGAGTAGTGGTTGTGCGCGGGACTGCGGCCCACTGTTGCTGGGCCTTCTACTCCCAGCACCAGAAGGCAGTGATGCGCACCCCCTCCCCCAAAAAATGGCAGTTAAAATGAGACCAGGGGCCTCCAGTGGACCAAACTATCAATTGCTCACATTTATGGTCAGGTTGAAACTGAAAACAAAATTAAACCATTCCAAGAAAGACAAAACATGAAATTGATCATCTCAATTTCGACACTAGACACTAATGATAGATGATCTGATGCTAGCTCAGAAGCAACAAAGCCCACATAGAAGAAGCATACCAGACTGTGTGATCACAAGGTGTCTAGAGAATCTGGTACCAGTCATTAAAGATCAAAAATCATATCATCATGAATGAGGGGACGTGCAGAGGGTAGACCCAAAAATCCTCTGTAAGCAACTGGACCAGAAACTGTCAGATTTCTTATATACTGTGATAAAAGAGGCATAGTAGTGATTTTGATATAATCAGTAAGTCAAAGTGATCAGAGGTCAGTTCACGTTTAAAAATATAGGAAAAGAGACACACCTTTTCAGTAGGAGACAATCATTTTTCAGTATTGTTTTTGCTCAATATATTGTCGTTACTAGGTGCCAGTGAGTTGACTTGGATCCATAACAACCATATGTACAATAGAAAGAAAAATGTGCAACCCTGCACCCTTCTTACAAATCCTCCAATGCCTGAGTCCATTGATGCAGTCACTTTGTCAATCAATTAATTATTAGGAATCCCTAATTAATAATTAGGAATCCCTGTAGTGCACTCCTACTGGTACTCAAATACCTGCATTGGAACCTCAGCATCTCCTCTGACCCACTACTTTGTGTGTCAGCTTGTGATTCGCTGGTGGCCTGTTTGCTGCTGCATTGGGAGAAGCCATAACACTGGTGCTTTGGATACCAGCGAGATCAGTGAGCAGCTCTCAGCAGAGCTTCTAAGAAATCACTCTAGTCCTTTAATACTTCCTCCCACCACTATGACAGACCCCATTCTGTCTTACAAATCCGGTTAGGCCAGAGTCTGTACAAGGCATCCAGGACAGATAAACTCCTCAGGACCAATAATGAGGATAACGATACCAGAGGGTAGGGGGAAGGTGGTCTACATATAACCCCCTCTCTGGATGATGTGCAATAGAAAAGTGGGTAAAGGGAGACTTTGGACAGTGTAAGACATAACAAAATAATAACAATTTATAAATTATCAAGGGTATGTGAGGGAGGGAAGGTGGGGAGGGACGGGGAAATGAGGGACTATCAAAGGCTCAAAAAGAAAGCATTTTTTTTGAGAATAATGATAGCAACAAATATGTTTTATACAATGGATGGATGGATGGATTGAGATAAGAGTTGTAAGAGCCCCCAGTAACATGAATTTAGATACAAGCAAGAGAAAAAGAAAAGATCAAAATTGATGTCAGAGGAAACCATAAGACTGGCTTTAATCATATACTTACTAATACAAATGGAGAAAATCAGAAATTCAAGGTTGATCAGAAAATTGCAAAGGTCAGTTCCAGGAGGCAAAATAAAGTCTTGTAAGGAGATATGCAATGGCCTATAGTTAGAAAACCAAAAATGAAGAACACATTTAGTACACCTCGAGCTGGGATAGCAAAAAAGAAGAAGAAATCCCAATCCTTTAGTTGCAATAACAAAAGGTTTATGGGCTTTTGAATGAAGTAGGAAGCAAGAAATTAATACCCAGTTATTGTAACCAAAATGACTAGTCAACATTTATCCATTTAAAGAGAGAGTCTGTGGTCAAGAATCAGTGGTCCTGAAAGAAGATATGCAAGCAGTAGCCAAAAAAAAGACCCAAGGAATTTATGGGATACCAATTGAAGTCTTTCAAGAAGCTGACAAAGCACAGAAAGCACTTACCAGTCTATGTCAATAAAAGTGGAAGGCAGCTACCCTGTTAAGTGACTGAAAGAGATTCATAATTTGTACCCATTACAAAGAAAGAGACAAAGTATTGCACATAACATAGAAGAATATCATTAATATCACATAAAATTAAAATTTTGCAAATTATTGTCTCACCATGGATGTCACAATATATTGACATATTTGCCAGAGGTTCAGTCTGGGTTCAAAAGAGTATGAGTATTTTACTCAATGTAAAGACCAAAATAGGTTTGCTATGGGTTGGAACAGAATTGCAAGGACTAAGAGAGAAGAATCCTGCATGCTGAAATCACAAATCTTTCCCATCCTCAAACAAGAAATATTACTGTTGACTTTATAGAAATTTACATGAAAAACACCAGTGTTCATGCATCTTCCAATTGTAGTACACTATGTTTTAAGAAGACTTTAGTGTCCATTATGATTCACCACTTTTCTCCTTAAAGGATGGATTCTTGGTGTGGAGTAGCAAATATACCAGAGAAAACTGCAAGTTCCTAGAGGACCTTCCTTGATCAAGCAGCAAGACATACAGAGTGCTTTCTTTATAAAAAATATAGAAATGCCATGACAGGCTCCAAAAGAGTCGAAACTCAGGGTAGGCCTAAGTTTCTGTTTCAGAGAAAACCCATGACTTCCCTGCAAAACCAGGAACCAGAAAGAAATATTCAAAATTCAACAAGTCCAAAAAAAAAATTTTTTAACAAGTCCCTGACAGCCAACCAAAGGACACGGAAAGTGGTTCGCCAATAGAGAACAGCCACCTTTCCTCTAATGGGACTCTATGGTGGGAAGCAGGAAAGGGCACTCCCCTTTGGTAACCTGAAACTATAAAAACTTAGTTTTGTGTGGTAGTCTGGGTCTAGGCTATGGGAAACCACTGCGCTGGGTAGTGGCATGAGTCTGACCCTAGTATAAGCTAGAAAATAAGCTACTTTTGTTCCTTTGCAAAAAAAAAAAAAAAAAAGAATATTTATAAGAGTATCTAGTTTCTATGGGAATCTTTCACATCATAAAATACAAATTTAAAACGTACCTGTAAAAATAGCACGTGAAACAATATGACATGTCAGATCCTCTGAGGACTCATCCCTCATGAACTGCCTCTATGCCTTTGATGAGGCAGTGTGGCAGGCACCTATCTGGCATCAATTTGAGGATTAAGAGTGTAGAAGTGAAGTTTAGCCTGTCAGTCTGGAGCTCGCCAATGAAACCTCTATATGGACGTGACCTTCTCCTCTGAGAATTCTGGGAAATAAGGTAATTCCTTCTTGGAAGCAAGAGACACTATCTCTCTCTGCTCACTTCCTTGGAGATTTTCTACTGACACTTGCTGCCTGAGAGACTCAACTGACAAGGCTGACTCCCTGTGAGACTTCCCTGAAGAGAAGACCCATGAAATTACCCTAGTTCCCTGAACTGGACAAGCTGCATGGATGCAACCAGATCTCTGAAGCCAGAGAAGCCACCTGGAGACCCTGCCAGCACTGAGATGTTTACAACACCCTGGATTCACAGACTTTCTACCCACTGGCCTGTGTTCATTCTGCATGTGGCATCATTGCATGTGTTTCGTGAGACCTAAGAGGACTTTATAGATTCGTATCAGAAATATGGGCTAATATCAACATATGACTTTGGACTGGGCTGGGTTGGAATTTTTTCTTAATGCAAAGTTGCTCTTGTATATAAAACTCTCTTTTGTGTATATACATGTTTATGATTGTTTTTCTCTCATCTACCCAGACTAACACAGGCAGTTTGAGAAGTACTAAAGTTGTATAATTTTTCTACCTCTGTTGTCAGTAATTATACTTTTGTTCAATAAGATAAATCCCCTTCAATGTATCTCCAAAACCTTAAGAAGTGTCTCTTAATTCACTTTATATGATGTTTACTGGCATATGAGCTCTTAATGTAATAACTAGTTATTGATTTTCATGCTGCAAAATTCAGAAACAATGTAAAACTACCCTTATCATTTATTTCCTCAAATAATGAAAGATAAAAGTTTGTACTTTCAAAACAATTAAAATATTGTTAAAAAATTATCCATAGTATTACATAAAGCTACATTTAAAATATGGCAATAAACTTTCTTCATGTTTGGGCTGCATATAGAGTTTAATTTCCTTTGATTTGTTCATCCCTCTTTAACTTCCTTGTCCTTCGCCGTGCTTGATTAAAATTTCAACTTTATCCCCCTTCATTACTATATACTTTTTCGAAATTAAGTTTATTTTAAATTATGTCCTGTCTTCTACTATTCACTTCACTTTTGCTTTCACTAGCTTAAGAATTAATTTTATTTCTATCATCTTTAATGCTGCTGTTGCTGTGGTAAAATCTTTGTAGTGTAATTAATTTGCTAATTACAGATTCAGAATTTCTGTTGATTAGTTTAACATGCCAGAACATATAAGGTAGACATTAAACATAAAAAGAGAGATAAGTCTAATCAGCAAATTAGCCCTCTCTATTTTTGACATTTTTTTAGATAGTTGCAGAATAATATACGCAGGTAGAAAATAATACAGAGAGATCACATGCGCATGTTTTTAAGTTTTCCATAATATTAACATTTTGCAAATTAGAGTTTAATATCAAAGTAGGAAATAGACATTACTATAAACCACTGATTTGATTTATATTTCCCCAGGTCTTGAACACATTGTAAGAATGTATCTATCTCTGTGTTGTTTGTATGTGTGCATGGACTATCTGTATTGTGTTGTGCGAGGTTCTTTACTTACCATCAACTCAACATCAAGATTCAACAGTGCAACACTAAAATAATCCTCGAGTTTTTCTTTTATAACATACCTGCCTCTCTTCTGCATCTTTCCTCACCATGCACCTAACCCTGCATTCTAAATGTTCTTTCATTAGAAAAATATATATCTTGTAAATGGAATAACTCAATATACCCCCTGTTGTAGTTCCACAATCTGCTGTCAACTTGAGAATGAAGAGTACAGGGATGGATCTCTCCTGTCTAACAGGATCTAGCCCATGTGGCCTCTATGTGGGCGTGCTCTTCATCTGAGGATTCTGGGAACTTCTGTATTTCCTCCTTGGAGGCAGGAGACACACACGGTCTCTGCTGACTCCCTGTGAGATATCCCAGTAGAGAAGACATATGGTGACACTCTGATTGAGCCAAACCTCTGGAACCAGAGAAGCCACATGGAGAGCCCTTCAGACAGTGAGATGCCTAAATCCCACTGGGTCCACAAGATGTCCGTCACTACTTTCACAAATTTTATTGATTTGTTCGATGCCCACGGAGGTGCTTCCTCCCAGAGAATAAAATGTTAAAGAAGGTAAAAATTACACCTTTCTTTGAGTTTCTTTTAAACTTTATACATAATTAGAAATCAAACAAAAGATGTGAACATAGACTTCATGTAATGAACGAGCCTCCCCACAATTGAATGCATTCAAATGGGGTTGTTGTACAATTGAGGATCAATAAAAGAAATATGAGACTACGTATGTAAGGGCTCACTTCTTCCAATGGAAACCAGAACAAGAACAAAGAAGCAATATAGTCTCTCAAGAGTTTATATAAGCTGGATCATGCATGTCACAGTAAGCACATATATAACCAGAAGGGCTTTTACTAATGCAGTTGTTCTCAACCTTCCTAATGCCGTGACCTTATAATATAGTTCCTCCTATATTGGTGACACCCAACCATAAAATTATATTTATTGCTACTTCATAACTGAAATGTCTCTACTGTCACGAGTCAGGCGACCCCTGTGAAAGGGTCATTCAGCACCCAAAGGGGTCATGACCCACAGATGGAGACCTGCTGGTGTAGAGGCATAGAGGGAACATGAGGGTGGGAGAGTTGGGGATATAGTTGGAATAGCAAGGGGAGGTAGCAAAGGTTTACATGTAATAGGAAGGTAGATATGCTACCAGATGTGTGACTTGTAGGGTCAAGATGGCAGCCTAACCTGGCTTGATATTCAGTGACATTGAGCTCTTCTCTAAGAGAACCATCTGTGATCCTTTTCAGAAAAGAGTAGGCCCTATGATGGTGAGGCAGATAACAGGGTATGCTTGCTCTTGATGGCAGACAAGCTTTAGGCAAGGAGCCTTCAAGTGTCCAGGGTCACAATCGTGCTTTCAAATACCTTAAGATTGGCATTATTATGGAGGTGGGGGCATTGTGGGGATTACTTTTCCTCAGGAGAATGTTAGTGGAACACATCTCCAAAGTATGAACTGAAGGCTTTCTTCCATGGAAGCCCTGCCCTCAATGACTTCTTAAACATATTAGTGTTGAGAGTTTGTCCAATACACTCTCTTTGCATTTCTGTTTCCCAAATATCCCTCTTTTATGTATTATTTCAGTAGGACCACTGAGGTGACATGGTGATTTTTTATGTCAGAAACTTTCTGATTGCCAAGACAAAATTGATAATAATAAGTAATACAGTTAGGCCAGAGTTCGAACAATGGGAAATATCTTGAATGCAGGTTTAGGGAATTAAGCTTCCCAGACCATCCACTAATTGCTTAATTGTGCCAAAGTTAGGAGTTGATTGAAAGTCTAAATGCATTGATAATCTTTGACTTTAACTGTCTGATAACTAATGGGGTATGCCATTTACTTAGACTGTGCAACAGACTTTGATTGAAAATTTCCGTTTTTTACTGATTGACATTTAATGACATGCTTCTTTTAAATCCCTGCCAATGGTTTCTTATTAAAACCCAATCTTGTGACTTTACATTGTATGGATAAATAGTTGCATAAAACAAGTAATGCCTAGCATCAAATGATATTGAAAGTCCATAATCTGATCTTCTAGTAAATGAACAGTCTATTTTAGTAGTACAAACATTCTTGCATGAAACTTTTCACTTGTGACCCAGTTCTAGGGTGTCTCTTTGGCAATGTCAGTGATAGATATGATTGTATCAGGGAGGCAGCAATTGTCATTCTCACAAATTTGCAAGGTCTTCTTGATGGTTGGGGAACTTCAGGAACAGGAAGTAAGGTCTTTGACCTGTCTTCCCATTCTCCATGTCATGCGGTGAGCAGTTCATTACTCCTGGGTCAGGGCTGACCTCCATGCCAAGGGAAAATCCATTTATTCCTTCACCTGAAAAGACACAAAGCATATAGCCCCTGCAAAGGGCCATTAACAAACTGGGAGCCTAGAGATCATTATTGTTCTTTAAGCAGGTATTCTCCAGATCAGCTTTCTCTGTAAAGGCAGAGAGAGGTTTATATGCCCAATTGTTAGAAACATCTGGGAAGGGGAAAAATATTGAGTTAATAAAAGAAGATGAAAGTTGCCATGTACATAATCACCTTTAGTCCTCCCCCACCCCCCACACCTTTGTTTTAACAATTGGAATTTTAGATGTGCCTGCCACAAGGTCCTGACCCTGAGTGTCATAAAATATGCCTATTCTATTCTCAATATGTCAATCCTGGCAAATCCACTTGCTGGCATGAGCACGGTCCATTAGCTATGTGGGGGTGCCCATCACAGCAGAGAAGGACCCCTGAGTTGTCTACAGTTTCAATGCAGGAGTTAACGCAGCTATCCAAACAAGGCCAGAAGAAGAGATTAACACCTGGTTGGTTGAGAAGATAGCTAGGGAGCTTATCAACTGGGAGTAATCTACAAGCCATAACGTTTTACTAGAAGGAGCAATATTATTGAATGACAGACATAGAAACGCTTTTTGGATTGCAGTATAAACTCGTGTCCATTGAGGCCATTCTGATGCATGGCAACTCAACAGAACACAGTAGAATTGCCCGTGTGAGTTACCAAGGCTGCAATTTGTTTGTGGGAGCAGAAAGTTGCAACTTTCCCTGCAGAATAATGGCTGGCTTTGGCTTAACACCCAGGGCTTAACCACTACATCATCAGGGCCCCTGCCTAGCAGTGTATGTCATGCCAATGAGCTCTTATTATTACAAGGGCTGTGAGACAGCTTGTGGAAGAGCACCACTGTTTTCATTCAATGTTTCAAGTCTCCTCCGATGGCATATTGACTGTACTTTGTGTCAAGCATCCTTGTATATGTTTATGTGAAAAGCATTATGTTGTAGAACATGAGTCCTGATCAAATCTATCTAGTTTTAAGTCGTGTAAAAGAGGAGCCTTTCCCTTTCAGTTATTAAGTAGCTATTGACCAGCTCATGGGGATAGGCAAATAAGTATTGCTCAAGGGGTCTCAGATCATATGTGCGTATCTCTGTTTGTTTTTCACAATCTGCTTCACGTGTCTCTGCAAATCAGTGGATGACTGCAGACAAGTTCTTTCCATGATGCATTAGTCTTCATTCCATTAAGGGACAAGCAGAAAACAAAATCATCAAACAGCAGTTGTTTCAGAAGGCATTTGTGAGACTACTTAAATTACAGGCTTCCATGTCATCTTACAAAGTTATGAGGGCTTCTTTTGTGTTTTTTTATTTAATGGAAAATCTTGATTGAGTTTCTAAAAATATATAGAATGACTAATGAAGAAGATGTATGTAAGAAGTTGAAAATGGCTTTGGTGAGAAAAATGCTAAGAAAGCTGCATTGCTGATGTGTTTCACATAGGACAATACACCTGCTGATCATTCTTTTAATCAAGAATTTCCCAAGAGATTTTGAGTGTGTTTTTGTGTATGTTTTTTGAAGTATTTGACCCATGTACCCTACAGTCCTGATTTTGTCCTTTACATTTTTTAATTTGTTCCCCCAACTCAAAGAACACTGAAAAGAAACATGATTTGCATCCCATAACAATACAAAGCATTTTATTTGAAATGTAAATAAAACAGTCCTGAAGGTTAGGAAAGTATCTATCACTCACAGAAGCATGTAAATTGAGCAAGAGGACATACCAAGAAGCAATAGTTGTGCATTTTTATTTTCTTTGTTCAATAAAGTTTTCTCTTTTTTTCAATAATTTTATTGGGGGTTCTTACAGCTCTTATAGCATTCAATACATGATTTGTATCAAGTATATTTGTACACATGTTGCCATCTTCATTTCCAAATATTTTCTACTTGAGCCTTTGGTATAAGCTCCTCTTTCCCCCTCCCTTTTTTTTTTTTTTTTAGAAATCATTTTATTGGGGGCTCATACAACCTGCATAATGATCAATACATACATAAATTGTATGCAGACCACATTTGCACATTTGTTGTCATCATCACTCTCAATACATCCTCCCTCTACTTAGACCCCCAGTACCAGTTCCCCATGTTTTCCCCACCCTCCTTACTCTCCCACCCCCATGAACCCTTAATAATTTACAAATTGTTATTTTTCATATCATACACTGTCCAGTGTGTCCCTTCCCTCATTTCCTGAGGTTTTCATGACTTTACTAATATTATTTGGTGTACACACACATGCACATTCACATTCATGATGAGTCTTCAAGATAAGCATGGACAAACACAATGAAAATATAATGATATATTTTCATTAAATTGTTAAAGCCTCCTACTTTTAGTGTGTCTGGGGGAGGCTACAAATTTCCTTTTTTTTTTCTTTTTTCTGGGAAAGGTATAGAATCCATTGAGTAGGGCTATGGGTTTCTCTTCATATTTGTATTTTCTGAAATGGGTTTGTAATTCTGCTGAGCTGACTGGACAGACTACAATATTACAAAGGATTTGATTAGTCGACTCTGCAAATAAGGAGTGTAAAAAATCTGATTGCGTAAGTCAAAATTCTGGGGCTGAGATCTGCCAAAGGATTTGATCAATTTTGCTATCCTGCTAGATTTAAAAGGATTTAAAATAACCAGCCACATAGATGGTTGAAATAGTCTGGGTTGACTAGAGAAACAAATTCAGAGAGGCCCATATGTGTATTAAAATTTTTATATAAAGAGCAATTATATATTGATAAAACATCCCAGCCCCATCCAGATCAAGTCCATAAGTCCGATATTAGCTCATTTAATATATACCAGTCTAAATTCCTCTTCAGACTCACACAACATGTAGAAGATCATAGGCCAGTGGATGGAAATTCTTGTAGATTCAGTGGCAGTAGAAGCATCTTCGTGGTAGCAGGGGTTTCCATGTGGTTCCTCCAGCTCCAAGCCTCTACCTCCATCTCACAGGAAGCTTGATGGTGAAGAGAAGTGCCTTTAGCTATGTCATCAGAGGAGGAAAGAACTGAAATACTTGCTAAAACCTAAGAGAGGTCAACAGAGAAGCCTGACCTCATTTATGCCTATAACAAGAAGTGCTAATCTTGACTCTTCTTTGTCTTTCATAAGGTAGACAAGCTCTGATGCCACCATGTTAAGATGGTTTAACAGTTGGTTATTCATATACTCAAAACTTTAGATTGTACAGACTTATAAAAAACAAAGTCATCACTTCCAATTCTTATAAATTTAGTTTTATTGCATCAGTGTAGTTTAGATTATTCTGCACATGGGCTAAACATCAAAAAGTGATTATGCTTGATAAATGTTCCAGGTTAAATTATGGAAATATGGATTCTGGATCAGATGGAATGGTTTTTAAGAATCCCTTAAGATTTCAGGTTTCTCTCAGCTTATCTTCAGTTACTTTCCAGGGTGTGTTTCTTAACTTGTCCTCATTGACCATTATGGCATCATCCAGATTCTAAACAGTATAAGAGAAGGAAGAAAAGTAAAAGAGAACAAGTCTTGAACAAATTATGACATGTGCTATCTTCTGATGTGAACCTGATGAATGCTTTGTGATAACAATTGAGTTCCATCAATGTATTAACTTTCAATGTATTCTGTGAAGGGTAGCTTTTTGTTGAGTGCCTGTATGCCCAGTTAAATGTGTTACCCTATTGAAGAAATGGAAATATTAACAGCTAATGCTCCATGTCCACAATACATATCATAGGTTTCACAGAACCAAACAAATAAGAAATGTAATGAATCAGAATTGAACACACGTTATAGATTTCAAAATCATTAAAGATGTATTAAAATAATATTCTCAAAGTTATGTAAAAGGCATATTTTTCAAATTTTACAAATGGCCTTTAATTTGGGTCTCAGAAATGTAGTGCTCCAAATATTTTAAGGAAACTTCAAGATCCAAATTGATCCTTGGATAATAAAACCTTCGTAATGCATTATCTTACACTAATTACAGTGAGTAGACAAAGTGAAAATTGAATTCCCGAGAGACTTTTTTTAATAAAAAACAATCTTTATCTGTAAATTAACTAGTGTGCATAACATTGTGGGTCTTGTTACATTCCCAAATTATGTACTAAAGTGCTAATCTCTGTAATTCAGAATAAACTCCACAAAAACAATAGCAACATAATTATGGAAGTAATGCTTTTTGAAAGTTGGATTTTTTAAATTTCATTATATGAGATATGTCTTAATATTCTGAGTTATAAGGAGAAGTGATGTTCTAGTCTGGGTAAACAAGAGAAACAATTCATAGACACTCATGTATATGGAAATGAGTTTTAGATAAAGTGTAATTGTACATTAAGAAAACATCTTTAAAAAAAAAGAAAACATCTTAGCCAGTGCAGAAAAAGTCCAAAATCAGATATTAGCTCATATGTCTGATAGCAATTTTAAAAATTCTATTCACACTCACAAAACCGATGCAATTATGCTGAATACAAGGAGATCACCAGCAAGTGGGCAGAAAGTCCTGTGGATCCAGTTTCAGTGGAAGCATCTTATATTGACGTGGATCTCCCTGGCTCCTTCAGCTCCAGGATCTGCCATCAGCATACCTCCATGTGTCTTGGCGGTAGAGAGTCTCTCAGAGAATGAACACATGTCCCCCTCCAACAAGTTATTTATCTTCTTAGCACCTCCAAATGAATTGATCAAGCTGTGACCTGATTGACAGGCTAATACTCTCCCTTCACTCTTAAGTCTCAAATTGACAACAGACTATGTAACTCCCACATGGGATAAAGATAAGGATGGAGACTAGCAAATCCAAAAGGAGGAAGACAAATGCTATGTATTTTTCATGGAACTGAAGAACATCAGACCGATAAAATTTCAAAGGGATAAGGACACAAAGCCAACGGAAAGAAATTCCCTAGAGTCAGTGCCTTTATTGTTGATTGTTAGCCACTTGAAGTGTGATAAACTAATTTTTGTTTCTTATGATATTTCTGGTAAGAGATCTCTGCAAAATGAAGACAAGTGTGACATATGACTGTACAAAGTTGTGAAATAAAGATGGCTAAATAAGGTATAAAATAAAAGTAAGTGGCTGAGCCCCGGTGGCATAGTGGTTGTGCGCGGGACTGCGGCCCACTGGGATGGAGGTTCAATTCCGGCTCCCAGGAGCAAAGGCAGGGCCTCCTACTCCTACCACCTGAGGGCAGTGATGCTTAAAAAAATTTAAAAAGTAAATGACAGAACATGTGGGAATTATTCAATGTCTGCTTCTAATATTCAAGAGGGAGATCCATAACAGAAGAAATGCCTTTGAATACACATGGAACTTTGAATCAAATCTCTCTGTTAACTACTGAGAGTACCAAATACACTTTAGTCTGGTAAGCCCACAAGTATTGACAGTAAATGACTACATTCATATATGGCAAGTAAATGTTCATTTCGAAAGATAATAATGCCCATGAAACACTTTCTAGGAGAAATTATGCACTAATATTTTTAGCAAAAATTCTTGGCTGTATATTGAACCTGAGTACTGGTAGATTTATATTCAGCACCATCAAACCAAGAACATTATGAAAAGTACAAGATATCAAGACTGTGAAAGGTTATTGATAAGAGCTGTGGCCATTTTGTAGTAAGTACAGTTCTATGAGGTAATTATTTGCTACAAAACTGTAGGAAGACCTTCACTAGAATTTCTGTCCATGAAACTATTGACTCAGAAAAAGCATTTTGGTGAGGTTATAGCTGTTAAATGAAATACACATTATCTTCAATAGGGATATTATGGCAGATAATATAACATACAGATTGATCATTCAGAACATAAATGCGATTAACTGCCCAATAAAGAAGTTCCTCAACCATTTGAAAACCCAAAATTACCAAGATGCAGATAGATT